>JARQOD010011029.1:0-25008 GCA_033576555.1 Oophaga sylvatica
CTGACATTTCTGCGACGATCAGCGATACCCGGCATGGGGACTGATCGTCGCTGAATGTCACACACAGCGATATCGCTGGTGAGCTCGCTGCTGCGTCACAAAACTAGTGACTCAGCAGCGATCTCGGTAGCGATATCGCTATGTGAGACGGGCCCTTAAGCGATGTTACCCGCAGTGTCGCTGTCCCAGATCGCTGCCTGAGCTGCCTCAAAGTCTCTCAGGTACTCCGGAATACCCTCCAGACTAGTAGAAGACACAGAGACAGATTTAGCAATTTTCATACAACAAATAGATTTATGATAACAGTCAGCACACTTGGACCCCCACTTAACAATCTCCCCAGATTCCCAGTCAATCACTGGGTTATGGCACCGAAGCTACGGCTTTCCCCAGTACCAGCCCGGGGTAATTTGTCCATGACAAAACATTCAATTTCTTCCATGTCTGAAGAACCAATTCTCAACATAAACTTTTCAGACACAGAAATGATCCCAGTTCGGGTAAGAGGAGATGAGTCAATGGCCACGACTTTAAGTGGTGTAGGAAGCCTGACTGTCCCTATCTGGTGTTGAGAAACGACATCAGAGCTGATCAGGTTAAGTGATGAACCACTGTCCACCAGTGCTGTAGAAAAAAAACGGACGTTGTCTACCAACAGTTCAACCCTTAGAAAAACTTTAGGACATGAAGAAGAAAGTACCTGAAGGTCTGGGCAGGTTAATCCCAGGTTGTGTGGTGGACGACAACCTGGGAGTATGTATTTCATCCGCCAGTTCTTCTCAGTTCCTTGTACCAGTGGAGGTGGTAGTTGGTACGAGAGTGGAGAGATTGTCTGTTCTTCTTGATAGTGGTTCCGGGGCTAATCTGGTTGACGCTCAGTTTGCTCAGGCTCAAGGTATGCATCTGAGTGTATTGGTCAAACCGATCCCTATATTCTCCATTGACGCCAGGCCTCTCGGCCAAGGTAGCTTTGTTCATGAGGTTCATAAAATTGACCTTCAGGTAGGGGCAATACATAGGGAACAATTATCTTGTTATGTGTTGGAGGGTCTACCTACTCCCATTGTGTTGGGACTTCCTTGGTTGGTTAAACATAACCCTGTGATTAATTGGCAGTCCAGAGAAATAAGCCAATGGGGTGAGTTTTGCAAAAGCAACTGCATGAACACAGTCATCAGTGCGGTCGTGCCTAGTACATTGCCTCCTTTTTTGGAGGATTTTGGGGATGTTTTCTCTGAGGAGGGGTGTCAGGAGTTGCCTCCTCATCGCGTGTATGACTGCTCTATTAATCTCCTTCCTGATGCTAAGTTGCCTAAAGCTAGGTTGTATAATCTTTCTGGTCCTGAGAGGCAGGCTATGAAAGATTATATTTCTGAAAGTCTGGCCAAAGGGCATATTAGACCTTCATCTTCCCCAGTAGCCACGGGGTTCTTCTTTGTGAAGAAGAAAGATGTAGGCCTACGCCCTTGCTTGGATTTCGGCGAACTTAATCGGATTACTGTTCGAGATCCGTATCCACTCCCTCTTATTCCTGATCTCTTCAATCAAATTGTTGGCGCCAAATGGTTTTCTAAATTGGATCTCAGGGGGGCGTATAATCTGATTAGGATAAAAGAGGGGGATGAGTGGAAAACGGCGTTTAACACGCCGGAGGGACATTATGAGAACCTAGTCATGCCTTTTGGTCTGACTACTGCACCAGCAGTATTCCAACATTTTGTTAATGACATTTTTCGTCACCTTGTGGGGCTGTTTGTGGTTGTATATTTGGACGACATTTTAATTTACTCGCCAGATCTTGTGTCTCATCAGGAGCATGTGAGACAGGTGTTGCAGATCTTGCGAGACAATAAATTATACGCCAAACTGGAGAAGTGTGTATTTGCCGTACAGGAACTTCAGTTTTTGGGTTTTTTGGTGTCAGCCTCCGGTTTCCGTATGGACCCTGAAAAGGTGAGAGCAGTGCTTGAATGGGATCAGCCAGGGGATCTTAAGGCTCTGCAGCGTTTTTTGGGGTTTGCTAACTACTACCGGAAATTTATTTGTAATTTCTCATCTGTCGTCAAACCTCTCACTGACATGACAAGAAAAGGGACGGATTTTTCTAAATGGTCGGACAAAGCTTGCCAAGCCTTTTCCTCTTTGAAGAAATGTTTTGCTTCGGCACCCGTTCTCATCCAACCAGATGCATCTCAGCCGTTCATTGTGGAGGTGGATGCGTCTGACGTAGGGGTGGGTGCTATATTGTCCCAGGGTCCGTCCCCTGGTAAATGGCATCCGTGCGCTTTCTTTTCTAAGAAATTGTCGTCCGCCGAAAGGAATTATGATATCGGCAATAGGGAACTTTTGGCCATTAAGTTAGCTTTTGAAGAATGGCGTCACTTTTTGGAGGGGGCAGTCCACCAGTTACCGTTATTACTGATCACAAGAACCTGTTGTATTTGGAATCCGCTAAGCGTCTGAATACCAGACAAGCTCGATGGTCGTTGTTTTTACCAGGTTTAATTTTGTCGTCACTTATCGCTCGGGGTCTAAGAATGTAAAGGCTGATGCCTTGTCTCGCAGTTTCCCAGGGGCCGGGAAAACGGATGACCCGAGTCCTATCCTTCAGGAGGGGGTGGTAGTGTCGGCTGTATTTTCTGAGCTTGAGGAGGAGGTGTTAGAGGCTCAGGGGGACGCCCCTGCAGGACCTCCAGGGAGACTGTTTGTCCCAAATCTGTTGAGACAAAAGGTTATTGAGGCACATCATAATTCTGCTCTAGCAGGACATCCAGGGAGTAAGGCTACTTTAGATCTCCTTTCTCGCCGGTTTTGGTGGCCTAATGCTAATAAAGATGTTATAACTTTTGTCACGTCATGTGGGGTGTGTGCTCGCTCTAAAACCCCTCATACCCGTCCGTCTGGGACCCTTTTACCCTTGAAACTTCCGGAGCGTCCATGGACTCATTTATCTATGGACTTCATTACGGACCTTCCTCCGTCGTCAGGGAATACTGTCATACTGGTGGTTGTTGACAGGTTCAGTAAGATGGCACATTTCGTTGCTCTTCCTGCACTCCCTAATGCTAAAACTCTGGCGCAGGTGTTCATTAGGGAGATCGTTAGACTTCATGGGTTGCCTTCTGATGTGGTGTCAGATAGGGGGTCTCAGTTTGTGTCCAAATTTTGGAGGGCATTTTGTTTACGTCGGGGGATGCAATTGTCATTTTCCTCGGCTTTTCATCCGCAGACCAATGGTCAGACAGAGCGTCTGAATCAGAGCTTAGAGACATATCTCCGGTGTTTTGTCTCAGAGAACCAAAAGGACTGGTCTTCTTTCTTGCCTCTGGCAGAGTTCGCTCTTAACAACAGGCGGAGCGAGTCCACTGGTAAGTCCCCGTTTTTTGGGGCATATGGTTTTCATCCCCAGTTTTGTACTTTCAATGGGGGGGGCCCTTCTGGGGTTCCTGAGGAGGAGCGTTTCTCGTCGTCACTTGCTTCTGTGTGGAGAGGTGTATTGAATAATCTGAGAGCGATGGGGAACCGTTACAAACGTATGGCTGATAGGAGGAGAGTTTCTGGTCCAGATCTGAATGTGAACGATCTGGTATGGTTGTCTACCAGGAATATAAAACTTAAAGTGCCCTCCTGGAAACTGGGTCCCAGATTCATCGGGCCGTACAGGATCAGTTCCATAATTAATCCTGTGGCATTTCGTCTGGACCTCCCTCCTACGTTTAAAATTCATAATGTGTTCCACAAGTCATTACTTAAAAGGTATGTGGCACCAGTCATACCGTCACCTCTACCTCCTCCTCCTGTGTTGGTCAATGGTAACTTGGAATTTCAAGTATCAAAGATCATTGACTCACGTCTGAATCGCCGGTCCCTTCAGTACTTGGTGCATTGGAAGGGGTATGGTCCAGAGGAGAGGACGTGGGTCCCTGCGTCTGATGTTAACGCAGATCGTTTGGTTCGGACCTTCCACAGAACTCACCCGGGCAGGCCTGGCCCTGAGGGTCCGGAGGCCCCTCGTAGAAGGGGGGTACTGTCATGTGTGCATTGCCACGAAGATCGTCGCGGTTGCACATTTTGACTTCTCACAGCTGAGCTGCTGTTTCTTTGTGTTTGGCAGCTAGGGAGTTAATTCTGTCTGTGCTCGGTGCTGGGACTGGGTGCAGTTTCTCCCGCTGCAATTGATTATTTGTTGATTGGTTTCCTTTAAATTCCTGGTTGTCTGCTTGGGGAGTTGCCAGTGAAACCTTCATGCAGACCACAGATAGGAATGAATCTGTATAGACTTTAGTTGTGAGCTCCTTAGTTGTTCTAAGCTCAACTTGGTTAGAGTTTATTTCCCAGACCATTTATGTTCCTTTGGTGTTTGAGTGTGTATGCAAGCGAGTGTTATCCTGTCTGTCTTATATGTCTAATCTGTGTATTTAGCTAAGATCAGCCCATATCCCTTTGGTGGTAGTCAGGATCCTTCTTAGGACTGATTACAGGGTTCAGGGTCTGATAGGAGACAGGGTTAGGTTGGAGACTTGGACCTCTGAACCATTATCAGTACCTCCAAGGTGAGGGATTAGTTAGGACCCCAGTTTAGGGTCAGGTTAGATCCCGGTCCACCTCTTTCCTGTTTCAGCTCATCAAGTCCTCAAGATTAACCCTGAGTTCAGCAGATATCGTGTCAGGTAAATCTATTCTATACTTACATGCTGATGTTGCTATACTAGTTGTTGTATAGAGTGTTGTTCCTGTATTAATAGTTTACTGACATTGTATACATATCATTAGACAGCGTGACAACCACCGACTGTCTGTTCGCAGTCTCCAACATCATGTCTGCTCTCTATCTGAAACTTAACCTCTCCAAAACTGAACTTCTTCTGCTCCCGCCGTCTACTAACCTCCCTAAATCTGACATTTCCCTCTCCGTGGGCGGCACCATAATAACACCCCGGCAGCAGGCTCGCTGTCTGAGTGTTATGTTTGACACCAATCTCTCCTTCACCTCCCATATACAATCTCTTGCCCGCTCTTGCCGCCTACAGCTAAAGAACATCTCTAGAATCCGCCCTTTTCTCACCATGGAAACAACAAAAACCCTCACTGTAGCATTGATCCACTCCCGCCTGGACTACTGCAACGCTCTATTACTTGGCCTCCCCATTACTCGACTATCCCCTCTCCAGTCCATCCTTAATGCAGCAGCCAGGGTCATCCATCTGGCTAATCGGTACTCGGACGCGTCCGCTCTTCGCCAGTCCTTACACTGGCTGCCCATTCATTATAGGATCCAATTCAAAGTACTGGTTCTCACCCACAAAGCTCTCCACAGTGCAGCACCCCCCTACATCTCCTCCCTCATTTCTATCTATCGGCCTAACCGACTGCTGCGCTCTGCAAACGACCTTCGACTAACCTCTGCATTAATCCGTACCTCCCACTCCCGACTCCAAGACTTCTCCCGCGCTGCGCCAATCCTCTGGAATGCTCTACCCCAAGAAATTAGGACTATCCACAATTTGCATGGTTTCAGGCGCTCCCTCAAAACACATCTGTTCAGAGCGGCCTATCACATTCACTAATCAAAATCATTCTCTGTGTAAGTGTGTGTAGCCCATTCACTATCTCCATCCATCCCTCACTCCGTCAAGATGGCTGGACCATCATTGTAAATGCACCATTGTATATAAACATCTGTACTTTGTAACTCCCCCACCTCATTGTAGATTGTAAGCTCTCACGAGCAGGGTCGTCTTATTTTGCTTTAATTATTGTATTGTTAACGTTGTTACTTATGACTTGTATTTTGAAACTGTTAAACTGTAAAGCGCTGCGGAATAGGATGGCGCTATATAAATAAAGATTATTATTATTATTATTATTAATGAGTTATTAAAAACATAAAAAGGTAAAGGGGTTGTCTGATTTTTCATTGACAGCCTGTTGATTTCATTGGGTTATGTTTTACCAGTAATGGCAGTGTAGGAAAATTGAGCACTTCATGCTGAACTCCCTCAGAGAATACAGTTAAATATCAACGGATCATTTAAAATTCGAATTTGATGAATTTAGTAAAAAGGTAGATTTGTGGAGAATAAATTTGTGCTAATTTCAGTACTGGAAAGCTTGGAATTGCGTGACATATACATGTGGGGGAGAGGAGAGAGAACCTTGCTGACTATAAAAGCTTACATTCTGAGGGAGAAAAAAGGGACCCTGCTGATCTTAACAGTTTAGACTCTACAGGAGAGAGATACAGAGAGAGGACCCTGCTGACAATAAGATCTTACAGTCTACAGCTTATACTCTAAAGGTACTGCCACACTAAACAATCCCGCTAGCGATCACAATAACGACGCATACTAATGCGATCGCTAGCGGGATTGTTTCTATATCGCTAAGTGCGGCCACATTTAGCGATATAGTTAACGACGCTATCGCCGTTAGCGATCTTCTTAACGACTTTAGCGGTACAAAAGTACCGCTAAATCGCTAAGAAAAGGTGCCACACTAGCGATATATACTTACCCAGGGGAGCGCCGACGAGAAAATAGGGTCCGGAGCGATTCCAGCGACGAGCGAGATCACAGCAGGAAGCTCGTCGCTGGCAGCTGCCGCACTGAACAACATCGCTAACGGGATCGCTAAATAGTGACGTTTTTTAGCGATCCCGTTAGCGATATTGTTCAGTGTGGCATACCCTTTAAGAAGAGAAAAGGAGAGGACACCACTGACCATAAACTTAGAGAGAGGGGAGCGTTACTCAGCAACTCTGAAGATCAAAAATGTCTTTGCCGAACAATTTAAAACTCAAATTCCCACCCGCACATTTGGCACCTGTTACACAACCAATAAGCATGCGGGGTTTGCCTGCATGTAACTGTAATTCAATAGACATCATCAGGGATTATAAAAGAGCAAGCGCCACCCAGCTTGGCACACTGACACCATTGTACAGCTCTGTGACATTTTGTATTGGAGGGAGTGAGTGCTTGTCCAGGTGTGTTTGTGCACACTATGACAAATCAGAGTCCTGTAGTGTTGATACTGCTGCTGAGGGTGAACCATCACACTAACAGCACTTCTAAAGGCTCATTGTTGCTTTGCTACAAAAAGCGTTTACATTTTTTTGCGTTCAATTACCCTCCCTTACAGAATTCAGTGGTGTGGGGTACATTTCTGTAATATTTAAAATTTCCAAAACGCATTTACATTATTTTCTGGGTTAAATTTCTCATCCATTCAGTATTCTTTGGTTTGGGGTAAATTTTTGGGATATATAACCCTCCAAAAAAGTGTTTTCTTTTTCTGTATTCAATTAGTCATCCATACAATGTAATTTGCTTAGTGGGAGATAAAGATGGCAGAACCACACGAGTCTCCCAAGGGAGTGATCGAAGGTGGCAGGAGCCTGTTGTGCGGATCTAACCAATTTCCTGGAACCACCAAAGGCCCAGACTCAGGCCACATCCTTTACCACTGTGATTCTTACAGGCTATGGATGGGAGAGCCAGGATCCAGGAACTGGTGAGCGGACTGCGGGGCATAGGCTGGTTGGAAGAGACAAGGAGGCGAGCCAGGATCAGGTCTGTAGAAATGTTATTGGGACCTCTAGCTGCAAGGTACTAAGAGTTGTCATCCCGGGGGTTGGTTGTTACTTATGACAATCAGCGGAGAATGGGGTCCATTGAAGAGTTTGAGACTCGTCATCACATCCCATTCAACCATCAGGCAGTAGAGACAGAAAACTTGCCTAGAAGGCTGCAAGAGCTGATGGATGGAACTAAGGTCACATTCATCAAAATGGAGGGGCAACATCGTTAGTATGCAGTGGGTGTGATCCCAGAAGGATGGGAGCAGGATGAACCCTTCTTTAGAAATGAATGGGCCTGGGAGAGGCTCCTGGGGGTGGCTCGATGCAGGGCTACTACCACCTCCAAGAGAGCGTACAGTACTTGGGGTGCTGATGCTGCAGGGGACACAGGGGGCTGTTGCCCATTTCTGTATGTAGGGGGCTCCAGCACTACTGGAAGCCGGGTTACTTACAGCCAAGGCACCTGGGAATTGGGCTCCAGTAAGCAGGTGAAAGCAGTCCTCCCAGCCACTCGAGGAAGGAGAAGAAGCGGTCACCTGAGGAGGATTATTGTACTACCCTCCTTATAATTTTTTTCTGGCTTTGCACTTTGTGAGTGTAGGATTACAGCAACTACACTATAAAAATATTTGAAACATAGAAAAGCACAGTAAAACAAATGTATAAAAATACTCTGTTGTAAAGAAATAACAGTAAACAGCAAGTGCTAGTAAAAACATGATAAAAAACAGGGTATTTAGTTGACACATTTTTTGCAAAAACGGTATATTATGCCGCTCTACCAAATGTCAAGGTAACCCACATCAGAGAAGTCCTTAACTGATGTATTAAAAACCTGGTCATGTGTATAGTACATATATGAGCATGATTCAGAGAGGTAATGTCCGATGTGGACACACTGCAGAGGACGGCCTTTATGTGCATGGCCCACAAGGGAGGGTGGAAAACCTCCCTAATCTTGGAAAAACAAGAAACCAATTGAATACAAACACATGGGCTATGCACACAGTGAACAAATCTGTACGACAGTGTTCACACCACCAAAAGACTGAAACATAGAAAAGGACAGTAAAACAAACGTATAAAAAGACTCTGTTGTAAAGAAATAACAGTAAACAGCAAGTGCTAGTAAAAAGATGATAAAAAACAGGGTATTTGGTTGATAAGTTTTTTGCAAACTCGTATACTAAGCTGATCTACCAAACTTCAAGGTAATATCATGCTCCTGTCAGCGTCAGCAAACTGCCACAGCTGAGCAGGGTGACTCACCCACACTGAGGAAGGGCCTGGGGTCAGATGCCGCAGGAGAGGCTCAGGCAGAGGGGACCTGAACAGCGTGGTGAGAGGGGACACTGAAGATAACAGTAAGCAAAAGGACCTGCGATCATGTGACCACAGGGCTTAGCGTCCTGCTACTAGAGATGAGTGCAGGACTTTACAGGGACCCTGGATTAGTAAAAGGGAAACTCAGGTCAGACAAACGGGGTTCAATACACAGAGAGGACGGCGCAGTACAGAAGGGGCAAGCAGAGAATAGTCACAAACATAAGCCAGGAGTCATACACGGAGATAGCAATGCAGTACAGGAGGGATAAGCAGAGAATTGTCAGGACAAGGGCCAGGGGTCATACACAAGATAGCAACGCAGTACAGGAGGGGCAGGCAGAACTCGTAACGGGAACAGAACAAAGTCAAAACCAAGCAAGCATAAAGTAGCACAAGCACAAAGCACAGGATCACACACACTCGGCCAAGGGTCAAAGTATAAGCGACAGGGAATGGCTCCAAAATGAGGCTATAAGAAGCCTCCCAGAATCCCAAAATGAGGCCGTCCAGATTAACCTCTGAACTACCAAATCCCACAAACAAAGCAGCTCATGACAGTACCCCCCTCTCAACGGGGGGCCTCCGGACCCCCAGGCTTCCCAGGATGCCGGGCATGGAACGCACGAACCAGACGGTCAGCGTGTACTGATCTGGCTGGTACCCATGACCGCTCCTCCGGACCATACCCCCTCCAATGTACCAAATATTGCAAAGACCCCCGAACCCACCTGGAATCCACAATATATTGTACCTCAAACTCCATATGTCCCTCAACCAAGACTGGAGGAGGAGCAGTTTCAGTCTCCTCTCTCACCGCACCCAAGGGTTTAAGTAAAGACCTATGAAAAACATTATGGAGTTTTAAGGAGGAAGGAAGACGGAGGCGGTAGGTTACGGGGTTCACTACTTCAATGACCTCATAGGGACCAATAAATTTAGGCCCCAGTTTAGCGGAGGGCAATCGAAGATTTATATTTTGTGTAGACAGCCACCCTTATCCCCACAAAGCAGCGATCTGAGCAGAGTCCCTTTTTCTATCCGCAAAATGTTTATATTTCTCCTGAGCCTTAGAAATATTTAAACGAACCTTTGTCCAAAGATCCTTAAGACGATTGACCCCGTCCTCTGCCCCCGGACAACCAGAATCTATTCGAGAAAATTCGCCAAAATGAGGGTTCATCCCATAATTAATCAAAACTGGTGACTAGGGTTGAGCATTCCGATACTGCAAATATCGGGTATCGGCCGATATTGGCTGTATCGGAATTCCGATTCCGAGTTCCGATATTTTCGTCATATCGGATACGGAATCGGGATTGTCACTGTCACTGTCAGTGTCCGTCGGTCGGGTCTGTCAGGAGTCAGCGGCACTTACCTGGCAGAAGATCTCCGGCGGTCACGTCCTGGACTGCTTGATGGCCGCAATCTTCTTTCCCCGGCGGTCACATGCAGTTTCTCGCGATAACTGCAGTGACTGCTGGGTAATCCCGGCCGTAAAGCAGTCAGTCCGATGACGTCACCGCCGGGGAAGCAGGTAATCAGCTGTGCTGCGTCGCGATGACAGGCTCTGCCTGTCATTGCGATGTAGCAGAGTTGGATCGTCGTGGGACTGTCGTTATGGACTGCAGTCGGACAGGTGGTATACTGTTGGTTTTTTTTTTTTTTCTTTTTTTACAGGAGATCGATGGCGTCGCAGGAATGAGAGTACAATAAAATTAATGAAAACTGTGTTGTCTCTTTTATTTCATTAAAAGACTTTTTTCTTGCTTTGTCTTTTTTTTAAACATTTAAAAACTTTGGGATTAATAATGGATCGGTGTCTTATTGACACCTCTCCATTATTAACCGGGCTTATTGTCACCGTGCAATCAACGGTGACATTAACCCCTTATTACCCTGCTTGCCACCGCTACAGGGCAAGTGGGAAGAGCCGGGTAAAGTGCCACAATTGGCACATCTTTTGATGCGCCAAATGTGGGGCTGCTGTAGCCTGGTATTATCAGGCTGTTGAGGGCCAAAATCCATGGGCCTTGACAGTCTTTTAATACCAGGCCGCAGCAGTCTGCATTTTACTTGGCTGGTTAACAAAAATAGGGGGGATCCCCACGCCGTTTTTTTTTCGAGGGGATCCCCTATTTTTGTTAACCAGCCAAGCTAAGCAGACTGCTGTGGCCTGGTATTATCAGGCTGGCAAGGTCCATGGATATTGGATCCTTACCAGCCTGAAAAACCAGGCCTCAGCGGTCTGCTTCATCTGGCTGGTTAACAAAAATAGGGGGGACCCCACGCCAATTTTTTTCGAGGGATCCCCTATTTTTGTTAATCAGCCAAGATATGCAGACTGCTGTGGCCTGGTATTATCAGGCTGGCAAGGTCCATGGATCTTGGCTCCTTAACAGCCTGAAAATCCAGGCCTCAGCGGTCTGCTTCATCTGGCTGGTTAACAAAAATAGGGGGGACCCCACGCCAATTTTTTTCGAGGGGATCCCCTATTTTTGTTAATCAGCCAAGATATGCAGACTGCTGTGGCCTAGTATTATCAGGCTGGCAAGGTCCATGGATCTTGGCTCCTTAACAGCCTGAAAATCCAGGCCTCAGCGGTCTGCTTCATCTGGCTGGTTAACAAAAATAGGGGGGACCCCACGCCAATTTTTTACGAAGGGAACCCCTATTTTTGTTAATCAGTTCCCTCTGACGTCACTGATTGTGTCCCTGGCTGACCTGAAGTGAAAGTGGAAAGCAATCAATTAAGCTTTCCACTTAAGGGCCCGTCTCACATAGCGATATCGCTACCGAGATCGCTGCTGAGTCACTAGTTTTGTGACGCAGCAGCGAGCTCACCAGCGATATCGCTGTGTGTGACATTCAGCGACGATCAGCCCCCCTGCCGGGTATCGCTGATCGTCGCTGAAATGTCAGGACCTTTTTTGATCGCTGGTTTCCCGCTGACAGGCACACATCGCTGCGTGTGACAGGCGGGAGACCAGCGATCCGCTGGTAACCAAGGTACACAGCGGGTTTCCAGGTGCAGGGCTGTGCCTAGAAACCCGCTGTGTACCTTGGATACCAGCGCCCTGATGCAGGGAGCTGGTATCCAAGGTACACAGCGGGTTTCCAAGCGCTGCGCGGTGCCTGGAAACCCGCTGTGTACCTTGGTTACCAGCGGATCGCTGGTCTCCCGCCTGTCACACGCAGCGATGCGTGCCTATCAGAGGGAAACCAGCGATCAAAAAAAGGTCCTGACATTTCTGCGACGATCAGCGATACCCGGCATGGGGACTGATCGTCGCTGAATGTCACACACAGCGATATCGCTGGTGAGCTCGCTGCTGCGTCACAAAACTAGTGACTCAGCAGCGATCTCGGTAGCGATATCGCTATGTGAGACGGGCCCTTAAGCGATGTTACCCGCAGTGTCGCTGTCCCAGATCGCTGCCTGAGCTGCCTGTTTGGCAGCTCAGCAGCGATCATGTAGCGATACACCAGCGAATCCTGACAAGTGCATATCGTTGTCGGGATCGCTGGTGTATCGTTATGTGACACCCAGCCTTTACTCTCCTGTCAGGCAGGAGAGGAACTCATTCATTTGGGGTTTACTGTGAGGCTGCAGCATTAGCTGCGGTCCCTGCAGTAAACATTAACCCTTTCTGAAGGATTACACCGTGGGACCTGACTGTGCATGGGATAGGTAAGAATAATTTTGCTTTTTTATTTTATTTTTATTACAGGAAATGGTTTTTGCAGTAAAATAAAAGATGGTCAAAAACATGTGTCTTTATTTCATTAAAATGATTTTTAATTAAAGTGTGTGTGTTTTATTTTTATTTCATGCAATAGGATTAATAATTGATAGTTGTCTAATTGACAGCTCTCAATTATTAACCTGGCTTAAGGTCACCTTTCAATAGCAAGGTGGCTTTAACCCCATATTAACCCATTCGCCACCGCTACAGGGCAATGGGAATAGACGGGCAAAGTGCCAGAAAGGGCGAATCTAATTATAGATTTGTCTTTCCTGGGGTGTCTGGGGGCAGATGTTAGTAGCCGGGGGGGGCAAAAATAATGGTCCCTCTCTGGGCTATTATTATCTGCCCCCACTCACTGGCTTTGTCTGTCTGGTTGCGAAAATAGGGCGGGAGCCCACGCATTTTTTTTCAGCAATTTTACACCTCAATATATATGTATACATGTCATTGAATTTGTGACACATATATATATATATTATATTTGTAGTTCATACACTTCTACATAGTATAATAGCCGCTAATTCAATTGCCGCTTTTGTGAAATGCAGAACCCGACATGAAATACACTTGGTGTACATAGGTAACCAGTCTTTTCATGTCCTTTGCTATCTAATTTGCACAACATTAAATCAGTCTATGTGTGCAAAATTTCACACCTGTAGGGTTAATTAAGGTGTAAATTCGTAGCAAAAAGTCCGTTTTTTTTACAACGAATTTACACCTTTAATTAACCCCTACAGGTGTGAAATTTGCACACATAGACTGATTTAATTGTTTGTGCAAATTAGATAGCAAAGACAGAAAAGACATGGTTAACCCTATGTACACCAAGTGTCATTTCATGTCGGGTCACCGACATAATGACACTTGGTGTACATAGGGTTAACCATGTCTTTTCATGTCCTTTGCTATCTAATTTGCACAAACAATTAAATCAGACTATGTGTGCAAAATTTCACACCTGTAGGGGTTAATTAAAGGTGTAAATTCGTAGCAAAAAAGTCCGTTTTTTTTACAACGAATTTACACCTTTAATTAACCCCTACAGGTGTGAAATTTTGCACACATAGACTGATTTAATTGTTTGTGCAAATCAGATAGCAAACGACATGAAAAGACATGGTTAACCCTATGTACACCAAGTGTCATTTCATGTCGGGTGCTTCTGTCTTTTCACTGAAGCCGGCTTTACCCGGCAATTGAATCAGAGGATATTTTACTATGTAGAAGTGTATAAACTATACGTATATGTATATATATATGTCACAATGACATGTATATATATATATATATATATATATATGTATTCTATGTGTGTATATTTAGTGTTTACAAGGAAAGAATGGGGTTTTTTTAGTTGCGATATTTTGTTCCCATAGACTTACATGGGACTTCCGGTATCGGTATCGGGTATCGCCGATATTTTAGTGATATCGGCGATACCATTCCGATACTTTAGGATATCGGAAAGTATCGCTCAACTCTACTGGTGACCTACCGGTAGATTGGTTTACCCGGTTGTTGAAGGCGAATTCTGCTAATGGTAAGGCATCAGACCAGTCGCTTTGCAGGGTAGAAGTCAAGCACCGAAGAATCTGTTCAAGCGACTGGTTGGTGCGCTCAGTTTGTCCGTTGGTTTCAGGGTGATACGCTGAGGAAAAAGACAGAGATATCCCCAGTTTTTTGCAGAAGGCCCGCCAGAATTTAGACACAAACTGAGTCCCTCTGTCTGACACAATATTAGTGGGAACCCCATGTAAGCGTACCACCTGGGACAGGAAATGCCTAGAGAGCGTCTCTGCTGAGGGTAAACTTGTCATGGGTACAAAATGTGCCAACTTCGAAAATCTGTCCACCACTACCCAAATTACAGTATTACCACGAGATGATGGAAGATTGGTAATGAAGTCCATGGACAAGTGAGTCCATGGCCTTCCTGGGACTGGCAAAGGCACCAATTCCCCGGCCGGCAACTAGAGCTCTTGGAACGGGCACATATACCACATGCTGCGACATGTTTCTTGATATCTGAAGTCATTAAAGGCCACCAGAAGACCCTTGCCACTGCTTCCCGTGTGGCGGCTATACCAGGGTGTGCACTCAACTTCGAATCATGGAACTCCCACAGGAGTTTGTTGCGCAAATGCTGCGGGACAAACAACTTGTCAACAGGTTTGGAATTTGGAGCCAAAGATTGAGCTCCTACGATCTCTCGCTCCAATTCCGATGACACCTCGGCAACCACGAGACTGGGTTGAAGAATGGGGGACGGCGGATCGGGGGCGGATAACGGCTCAAAACTACGTGATAAGGCATCAGCCTTTATGTTCTTAGACCCTGGCCGAAAGGTAATAGAAAATTGAAACCTGGAGAAAAAAAGTGACCAGCGGGCTTGCCTGGGAGTCAGTCTTTTAGCAGATTTGATGTATTCCAAATTCTTATGTCAGTGATAACCGTAATAGAGTGAGCCGCCCACTCCAAAAAATGCCTCCATTCTTCGAACGCCAACTTAATAGCCAGAAGCTCTCTGTTGCCTACGTCATAATTTTTCTCCGCCGGAGAAAATTTCTTAGAAAAATAGGCACAGGGCCTGAGATTAGTCAGAGAAGCTGGACCTTGCGACAAAACTGCCCCCACCCCAACCTCGGAAGCATCCACCTCAACCACAAATGGCTTGGAAGGATCCGGTTGGACCAGGATAGGAGCAGATGAGAAACAGTTTTTAAGCGTAAGAAAGGATTGTTTAGCTAACGAGGACCAGTTTCTGACATCTGCCCCTTTACGAGTCAGGTCCGTGAGAGGCTTAGTCACCTGAGAAAAACCTTTAATGAACTTGCGATAATAATTCGCAAATCCCAAGAAGCGCTGGATCCCCTAAGGTCCCTGGGCTGGACCCACTCCACAATAGCTTGCACTTTCTTGGGATCCATGCGAAAACCCTGAGGTGAAATTATCAGACCTAGAAATGACAACTCCTGAACAAAAAATGAACATTTCTCGAGTTTGACATACAATTGGTTTTCTCTTAGCCTCTGAAGTACAGTTTTAACATGTAACAAATGGGAAACTCTATCAACAGAATATATCAGGATATCATCTAGGTATACCACTACAAAACGGCCTATGAGATCCGAAAATACCACATTGATAAAATTTTGAAACACTGCGGGTGCGTTAGTGAGACCAAACGGCATTACTAGATTCTCAAACAACCCCTCAGATGTAAGGAAAGCCGTTTTCCACTCGTCCCCCTCTCGTATTCTTATTAAGTTGTAAGCCCCCCTCAGATCCAGTTTAGAAAACCATTTAGAACCAGAAAGCTGATTACAGAGATCAGGAATCAACGGTAGGGGATATGTGTTCCTGACAGTAATTTTATTTAGTTCACGAAAGTCGAGGCAGGGACGTAGGCCGCCATCTTTTTTCTTAACAAAGAAAAACCCCGCAGCTACCGGGGAAACTGAGGGTCTTATGTGCCCCTTACGGAGACTTTCAGAAATGTACTGTTTCATAGCAAGGCGCTCGGGGCCAGACAGATTGAACAGGCGAGCTTTAGGCAATTTGGCTCCAGGAATCAGATCGATGGCACAATCAAATGGCCTATGAGGGGGTAACGCCTCAGCCTCGCTCTCAGAGAACACGTCCTCAAAGTCTCTCAGGTACTCCGGAATACCCTCCAGACTAGTAGAAGACACAGAGACAGATTTAGCAATTTTCATACAACAAATAGATTTATGATAACAGTCAGCACACTTGGACCCCCACTTAACAATCTCCCCAGATTCCCAGTCAATCACTGGGTTATGGCACCGAAGCTACGGCATTCCCAGTACCAGCCCTGCGGGTAATTTGTCCATGACAAAACATTCAATTTCTTCCATGTCTGAAGAACCAATTCTCAACATAAACTTTTCAGACACAGAAATGATCCCAGTTCGGGTAAGAGGAGATGAGTCAATGGCCACGACTTTAAGTGGTGTAGGAAGCCTGACTGTCCCTATCTGGTGTTGGGAAACGACATCAGAGCTGATCAGGTTAAGTGATGAACCACTGTCCACCAGTGCTGTAGAAAAAAAACGGACGTTGTCTACCAACAGTTCAACCCTTAGAAAAACTTTAGGACATGAAGAAGAAAGTACCTGAAGGTCTGGGCAGCCTCCTCGACCACTACCCAGACCTAGTCGTTTTCCCGTCGCTTTAAAGGACGATGGGCACGAGGGACAATCCTTTTTCCAATGACCAGCCTCCCCACAATAAAAACAGAGCTGTTTTTCCCGGCGGCGTTTCCTCTCCATCTCCTTGACCGAAGTGACGCCAATCTCCATGGGTTCAGGAGCGACACTGGTCTCTTTGCTACTGGAGAATAGGGACGTCTCGGAATGCATGACACCCCTAGCCCGCAGCCTGCGGTCCATACGCACAGCCTGAGTAATGGCATCTTCAAGGTGTCAGGTGGTGGATGGAGGGCCAGAGCATCTTGGAGGCGTTCGGATAGGCCTCTGCGGAATAAGCCCCGAAGGGCGGCATCACTCCATGAGACCTCCGCTGCCCAGCGTTGGAACTCCGCACAAAACCATTCATCCGAGCGTTTACCCTGGCACACACTCATGACATTATCTTCAGCCATACGTACTCTGTCAGGCTCGTCATATATGCGGCCCAGGGCCTCAAAGAAGGCATCGACTGTCATTCTCTCGGGGGCGGTGGAAGACAGAGAGAAAGCCCAAGCTTGAGGGGCACCACGCAGTAGAGAAATAACAACCCCACCCTCTGAAATTCGTCCCCAGAAGAACAGGGCCTTAAAGAAAAAAAAAGCTTACATCCTTCCTTGAAGGACCTAAACTCCTCTTTATCCCCTGAAAAGAGATCAGGCAATTTGACCGGAGATTCAGGGGATATCACAGATACGTCCCAACTCCCGGAACCTGGAGACCCTGTCACAACGGCCCCCTGCACAGTGTCCATCAACTGCTGTTGGGTATGGACCATCGTGCACTGTTCCACATTGAGCTTTTGGAACATTTGGGTTAGATGCTTGACCTGATCGGCCAAACCCTGCAGGGGATCCATGCTGCAAATATGCTCAGAAGACCCATACAACTATCCCCAAGAAAAAAAAAAATGTGCGGTCGCTTATAATATCATGCTCCTGTCAGCGCCAGCAAACTGCCACAGCTGAGCAGGGTGACTCACCCACACTGAGGAAGGGCCCGGGGTCAGATGCCGCAGGAGAGGCTCAGGCAGAGGGGACCTGAACAGCGTGGTGAGAGGGGACACTGAAGATAACAGTAAGCAAAAGGACCTGCGATCATGTGACCACAGGGGGCGGGGCTTAGCGTCCTGCTACTAGAGATGACTGCAGGACTTTACAGGGACCCTGGATTAGTAAAGAGGGAAACTCAGGTCAGACAAACGGGGTTCAATACACAGAGAGGACGGCGCAGTACAGAAGGGGTGAGCAGAGAATAGTCACAACATAAGCCAGGAGTCATACACGGAGATAGCAATGCAGTACAAGAGGGATAAGCAGAGAATTGTCAGGACAAGGGCCAGGGGTCATACACAAGATAGCAACGCAGTACAGGAGGGGCAGGCAGAACTCGTAACGGGAACAGAACAAAGTCAAAACCAAGCAAGCATAAAGTAGCACAAGCACAAAGCACAGGATCACACACACACGGCCAAGGGTCAAAGTATAAGCGACAGGGAATGGCTCCAAAATGAGGCTATAAGAAGCCTCCCAGAATCCCAAAATGAGGCAGTCCAGATTAACCTCTGAACTACCAAATCCCACAAACAAAGCAGCTCATGACAGGTAACTCACATCAGAGCAGTCCCTAACTGATGTATTAAAAACCTGGTCATGTGTATAATACCTATATGAGCAGGATTCAGACAGGTAATGTCCGATGTAGATACGCTGCAGAGGACGGCCTTTATGTGCATGGTCCACAAGGGAGGGGTAGAAAACCTCCCTAATCTTGCAAAAACAAGAAACCAATTGAATACAAACACATGGGCCATGCACACAGTGAACAAGTCTGTAGGACAGTGTTCACACCACCAAAAGACTGAAACATAGAAAAGCACAGTAAAACAAACGTATAAAAATACTCTGTTGTAAAGAAATAACAGTAAACAGCAAGAGCTAGTAAAAAGATGATAAAAAACAGGGTATTTGGTTGATACGTTTTTTGCAAAAAATGTATACTAAGCTGATCTACCAAACTTCAAGGTAACCCATATCAGAGCATTCCCTAACTGATGTATTAAAAACCTGGTCATGTGTATAGTACCTATATTAGCAGGATTCAGACAGATAATGTCCAATGTGAATACGCTGCAGAGGATGGCCTTTATGTTCATGGCCCACAAGGGAGGGGTGGAAAACCTCCCTAACTTTGCAAAAACAAGAAACCAATTGAATACAAACACATGGGCCATGCACACAGTGAACAAGTCTGTAGGACAGTGTTAACACCATCAAAACACTGAAACATAGAAAAGCACAGTAAAAAACATAAAAATATTCTGTTGTAAAAAAATAACCTTGCAAAAACAAGAAACCAATTGGATACAAACACATGGGCCATGCACATACTATAAAAATATTTTAATGAGGCCCGCCAGTTGTTGCCTGTCAGGGGTCTATGGATCTCCCTCTTTAAATTTTTTGTAATATCTAAAATTTCCAAAAAGCGTTTAAAATTTTTTATGGGTTAAATTTCTCACCCATACACTATTCCATGGTCTGGGGTGCATTTCTGTGATATATAACACTCACAAAAACACATTCAAAAATTTATCTGGATTAAATTACTCAGTGATAGAGTATTATGTGTTCGGGGTACATTTTGGTGGTATATAACACTCCAAAAAAGCATTCAAAAATGTATCTGGATTAAATTAGCCATCCATAGAGTATAACGTCTTTCTGGGTACATTTCGGTGAGATATAACCATCCAAAAATTTGTTCATAAATTTTTTAGCATTATATTTAGTGATGGGCAAGCACTAAAATACTCCGGTGCTCGTTGCTCGGGTTGAGCAAATTGGAATACTCGGGTACTCTGACAGAACAACGAGCCCAATGTAAGTCTATAGGAGACCCAAGTAATTTTACCGCGTTCCCCCCGGGGGTCGCTTTAAAGGTCTAAATGCGTTTGAAAATGATGGAAACACTGCTCAAATGACACGGGAACATCATGGTTATCGCCCCTGGAAGCACTCCTGACTACTAGTTCACAGCTTTAACCCCTTAAAGACCAAGCCATTTTGTAGGTTAAAGACCAGGCCAATTTTTACAATTCTGACCACTGTCTCTTTATGAGGTTATAACTCTGGAACGCTTCAACGGATCTTGGCGATTCTGAGATTGTTTTCTCGAGACATATTGTACTTCATGATAGTGGTAAAATTTCTTCAATATAACTTGCGTTTATTTATGAAAAAACCGGAAATATGGCAAAAATTTTGAAAATTTTGCAATTTTCAAACTTTTAATTTTTATGCCATTAAATCAGAGAGATATGTCACAAAAATTAGTTAATAAATAACATTTCCCACATGTCTACTTTACATCAGCACAATTTTGGAACCAAAATTTTTTTTTTGTTAGGAAGTTATAAGTGTTAAAAGTTGACCAGCAATTTCTCATTTTTCCAACAAAATTTACAAAACCATTTTTTTTAGGGACCACCTCACATTTGAAGTGAATTTGAGGGGTCAATATGACAGAAAATACCCAAAAGTGACACCATTCTAAAAAATGCACCCCTCAACGTGTTCAAAGCCACATTCAAGAAGTTTATTAACCCTTTAGGTACTTCACAAGAATTGAAGCAATGTGGAAGGAAAAAATTAACATTTAACTTTTTTTCCCAAAATTTTTCTTTCGACACAATTTTTTAAAATTTTGTCAAGGGTATCAGTAGAAAATGAACCACAATATTTGTTGTACAATTTCTCCTGAGTACAGCGATACCCCATGTGTGGGGGTAAACCACTATTTGGCCAGATGGCAGAGCTTGGAAGGGAAGCAGCGCCATTTGACTTTTTTGGCTGGAATTGAGATTGGACGCCATGTCGCATTTGGAGAGTACCTGTGTGCCTAAACAGTGGAAACCCCCACAAGTGACCCCATTTTGGAAACTAGACCCCCCAAGTAACTTATCTAAATGTGTAGTGAGAGCTTTGAACCCCCAAGGGCTTCACAGAAGGTTATAACGTAGAGCCGTAAAATTAAAAAATCATATTTTTTCCACAAAAATGATCTTTTCATCCCAATTTTTATTTTCCAAAGGATAAAAGGACCCCAAAAGTTATTGTGCAATTAGTCCTGAGTACACTGATACCCTATATGTGGGGGTAAACCACTATTTGGGTGCATGGCAGAGCTCGGAAGGGAAGCAGCGCCATTTGACTTTTTTGGCTGGAATTGAGATTGGACGCCATGTCGCATTTGGAGAGCCCCTGTGTGCCTAAACAGTGGAAACCCCCCACAAGTAACCCCATTTTGGAAACTAGACCCCCCAAGGAACTTATCTAGATGTGTAGTGAGAGCTTTGAACCCCCAAGGGCTTCACAGAAGGTTATAACGTAGAGCGGTAAAATTAAAAAATCATATTTTTTCCACAAAAATGATCTTTTCATCCCAATTTTTATTTTCCAAAGGATAAAAGGACCCCAAAAGTTATTGTGCAATTAGTCCTGAGTACGCTGATACCCATATGTGGGGGTAAACCACTATTTGGGTGCATGGCAGAGCTCGGAAGGGAAGCAGCGCCATTTGACTTTTTTGGCTGGAATTGAGATTGGACGCCATGTCGTATTTGGAGAGCCCCTGTGTGCCTAAACAGTGGAAACCCCCACACAAGTAACCCCATTTTGGAAACTAGACCCCCGAAGGAACTTATCTAGATGTGTGGTGAGAGCTTTGAACCCCCAAGGGCTTCACAGAAGGTTATAACGTAGAGCTGTAAAATTAAAAAATCATATCTTTTCCACAAAATGATCTTTCCACCCCCAATTTTTATTTTCCAAAGGGTAACAGGACCCCAAAAGTTATTGTGCAATTTGTCCTGAGTACGCTGATACCCCATATGTGGGGGTAAACCACTATTTTGACGCATGGCAGAGCTGGAAAGGGAAGGAGCGCCTTTTTCAAATGCAGATTTTGATGAAATGGTCTACGGGTGTCATGTCACGTTTGGAAAGCCCCTGATGTGCCTAAACAGTAGAAACCCCCCACAAGTGACTCCATTTTGGAAACTAGACCCCCAAGGAACTTATCTAGATGTGTGATGAGCACTTTGAACCCCCAAGTGCTTCACAGAAGTTTATAACGTAGAGCCGTGAAAATAAAAATATCATATTTTTTTCCACAAAAATAATCTTTTTGCCCCCAAATTTTTATTTTTATAAGGATAACAGGAGAAATAGGACCCCAAAAGCTATTGTGCAATTTGTCCTGAGTACGCTGATATCCCATATGTGGGGGGGAACCACTATTTTGACGCATGGCAGAGCTGGAAAGGGAAGGAGCGCCTTTTTCAAATGCAGATTTTGATGAAATGGTCTGCGGGTGTCATGTCACGTTTGGAAAGCCCCTGATGTGCCTAAACAGTAGAAACCCCCCACAAGTGACTCCATTTTGGAAACTAGACCCCCCAAGGAACTTATCTAGATGTGTGGTGAGCACTTTGAACCCCCAAGTGCTTCACAGAAGTTTATAACGTAGAGCCGTGAAAATAAAAATATCATATTTTTTTCCACAAAAATAATCTTTTTGCCCCCAAATTTTTATTTTTATAAGGGTAACAGGAGAAATAGGACCCCAAAAGCTATTGTGCAATTTGTCCTGAGTACGCTGATATCCCATATGTGGGGGGGAACCACTATTTTGACGCATGGCAGAGCTGGAAAGGGAAGGAGCGCCTTTTTCAAATGCAGATTTTGATGAAATGGTCTGCGGGTGTCATGTCACGTTTGGAAAGCCCCTGATGTGCCTAAACAGTAGAAACCCCCCACAAGTGACTCCATTTTGGAAACTAGACCCCCAAGGAACTTATCTAGATGTGTGGTGAGCACTTTGAACCCCAAGTGCTTCACAGAAGTTTATAACGTAGAGCCGTGAAAATAAAAATATCATATTTTTTTCCACAAAATAATCTTTTTGCCCCCAAATTTTATTTTTATAAGGGTAACAGGAGAAATAGGAACCCAAAAGCTATTGTGCAATTTGTCCTGAGTATGCTGATACCCCATATGTGGGGGGGAACCACTGTGATCGCCTTACTGCGATCTTTGGGAGGCACAATGAACAAATCCACAAAAGGTGAAGAATTGGTTTTCTTTTTTGCGCCGTTCCTCGTGCGGTATTAGTGATTAGGCGACTTTATTCCTCGGATCGGTGCATTACAGCGATACCAGATTTATACTCTTTTTTCATGTTTAGCTTCTGTCACACACTAAAAGATGCTTTTTTTTGGAATAATTTTTTGTAAGAAATTTTTGCATCGCCGTATTTTGAGAGCTATAATTTTTCCATATTTCGGCCGACAGAGTTATCTATGGGCTTATTTTTTGCGGGACGAGCTGACGTTTTTATTGGTACCATATTCAGGCACATAACGTTTTTTGATCGTTTCCTATTCCGATTTTTGTGGAATCAGAATGAACAAAAACCAGCAATTCAGGAATTGTTTTTTTTTTTTTTTTTTTCCTCCGTTCCGTGTGTGGTAAAATTGATAAAGCAGCTTTATTCTTCGGGTCACTACGGTTACGGCGATTCCTCATTTATATATTTTTTTTTATGTTTTGGCGTTTTTTACACAATAAAAAATTTTATAGAAAAAATAATTATTTTTGCATCAGTTTATTCCGCGAGCTATAACTTTTTTATTTTTTTCGCTGATGATGCTGTGTAGCAGCTTGTTTTTTGCGGACAAGATGACGTTTTCAGCGGTACCATGATTATTTATATCTGACTTTTTGATCGCGTGTTATTGCACTTTTTCCAAGCGGTATAATGATACCGCTTGGAAAAAGTATAATTTACTACTTTTTTGTGTTTTTTTTTACGGCTTTCACTGAAGGGGTTAACTAGGGTTACGCTTTTATAGATGGGATTTTTACGGACGTGGCGATACCAAACATGTGTATGTTTTTTGTTTTTATTTTTTTTTATTACATAAAAATGTGTATTTTTTAGGGGATTTTTTTTAAAATTATTTTTTAATATTTTTTTTACAATTTTTTTTAAAAAATGATTTTTTTTAACTTGTCCCTTTATGGGACTTTCACTTTTTGTACTTTTTTCAGTACAGTGCAATGTTGCATCAATGCATTGCAACATAGTGGAAGCTGCTGTGACATGATCACAGCAGCTTTCCGTAGCTAGATGACCCGGAGGTTGTCATGACAACCCCCGGGTCATCAAGGCAGAGATCGGCCCCTGCAAATACATTGCAGGGTGCTGATCTGAGGCAGAGGGAGCTCCCGACCCTCTGCCTCCCCCCCTGAGCTCTGCGATCGCGCTCGATCGCAGCAGTCAGGGGGTTAACAGCCAGGGGCGGTGGGGGCTCCGCTCCTGGCTGTCAGTGCAGGAAGCCTGGCCACTGCAGCGCCGGCTCCTGCACTGATCGCGCTGGGGAAGCTGAAATTTCAGCTTCTCCTGTGCGATCTCTGCTGTGTTTGGTCAGTCAGATTGACTGACCAAGCACAGCGCTGTAGGTGCGGGGACCGACGGCAAAGGTCCCCGCACCGCTTGCCGTGCCTGTCAGCTGTCTGTGACAGCTGTCGGCACTGATCTACCACTGCGTGTTTACACGCAGTGGTAGATCAAAGCCATGACGTGCAGAGTCCGTCCTGGTGCCGGAACTGGCACCTTGCCATGACGGACTCTGCACGTCAGTGGACATTAAGGGGTTAAACAATGTTGTCAGAATTTCATGCCATTTTTACCGGTGCACCAAAAAACATACCAAAACGAAACCAAAATGGATTTTGCAGGGAAATATGTCAAGGTACATTCTTTCCAGGTTAATGACTTGTATAAAAGGCAAAATAATTAACCCCAGACCAAAATGTTCCTCCACCATTGGGCTATGTTCAGACGCAGCGTTTTTGAAGAGTTTTTCAAATTTAACAATGCTTTCAATCAAAACAAATGCATTCAAAGGGAAATGTCATTGTAACATTTACCAACCCTAGCTGGCCATGTGGTGTGTGACACATAAGCAGACATATCTTGCTTCATTTATGAAGGTGGGACTCTTAAAGTCACAGAGCCTGTTTTTACAGGGGCATCAGACAGCATTAATCTGCATAAAGGGCCATTATTAAACAGTGAGTTT
>JARQOD010011030.1:0-25006 GCA_033576555.1 Oophaga sylvatica
CCCATAATTCTTTGAGAGGCAATGTGATTTTAGTCAGCCAATGAGGAATCCTAAGAAGTGTGGGCACATCCTGTACTGCTGCGGTCATGTTAACTAATGGCATGGCTGTGATTGGATGCTGAAATGATGTCAGAATGCACTATAAAAGGCGCCGCCGCCATTTTAGCGTCACTGTGCTGTGAACTCAGTTAGGGAAAGAACGCTGCTCTGCTGACTCTGAGGACAGTTAGAGATTGCGATTTATTGTACTGTGCTTTAGGCAGGCTAGTTTACCACCGGCTGTGTAAAGCTTCCTTTTGCCTGCAGTGTTGTTTTAACAGCTCTGCAAGGTGCGTGTGAGTGCAGGTGACGCTGCAGTTTGCTCTGTATGCAACACTGTCTGTAGGCATCTGCACGTGTCACTGACAGACTCTTTTTTTTTTCTTCAGTGTAATTCTTGCTGCTCCATACAATTGAAATAATAGTGTGACGTGCTTCCATCCGTATACAATACCTTGGTTGCAAACACTATAGAAGTCCACAAAGGAGCCTTTCACAGCAAGTGAACAGTTGTGTTTCAGTGTTCACTGCAGTCTGTGATTTTTTATTTTTTTTTGAGTGCAGATCACGCTCCAGTTACTTCAACTAATGGTGCGTGTACTCTGCTGAGCGTCTGTCACTGGCTCATCCTTGTAATTTTTCAAAAATTGCTGCTGCTTTCTTCTATTTTAAATTTACAAAATCTATTAGTGTGACGCTCTTCCATCAAAATACAATACATTGCTTGCAAACTTAATAGAAGTCCACAAAAAGGCCTTTCACAGCAAGTGAACAGTTGTGTTTCAGTGTTCACTGTAGTCTGAGGTTTAATTTTTTTGTAGGAGTGTAGATCCCGCTCCACTTCAACCACCGCAGCGTGTACTCTGCTGAGTGTCTGTCACTGGCTCATCCTTGTAATTTTTCAAAAATTGCTGCTGCTTTCTTCTATTTTAAATTTACAAAAATCTATTAGTGTGACGCTCTTCCATCAAAATACAATACATTGCTTGCAAACATAATAGAAGTCCACAAAAAGGCCTTTCACAGCAAGTGAACAGTTGTGTTTCAGTGTTCACTGTAGTCTGAGGTTTAATTTTTTTGTAGGAGTGTAGATCCCGCTCCACTTCAACCACCGCAGCGTGTACTCTGCTGAGTGTCTGTCACTGGCTCATCCTTGTAATTTTTCAAAAATTGCTGCTGCTTTCTTCTATTTTAAATTTACAAAAATCTATTAGTGTGACGCTCTTCCATCAAAATACAATACATTGCTTGCAAACATAATAGAAGTCCACTAAAAGGCCTTTCACAGCAAGTGAACAGTTGTGTTGGCGCTATTAGTGTGACGCTCTTCCAGAGGACAGCGTTTGTTGGCCAGTCGTGTGTCTGCAGCACATGGTTGATTTCATGCTGCACTGCCTGAGAAATGACCGCTGCATCGGCCACATTCTCACCACGTCAGATTATTGGGTGTACACCCTCCTAGACCCTCGCTACCGGGACAACTTACAAAGCCTCATCACACCGTTGAACCGGGACCGTAAAATGCTGGAGGACCAAGACACACTGTTGAAATCCATAATGTTCTCCATTCCAGCCGAGAGCGCTGCTGCTGCTACTGCTTTACAAAGCAGCTCTGTGCGTCGAGGCATTGTAGACACCTCTGCAACAAGAGGGAGCACAAGCAGCGCCTCTGCACAGGGCAAGAGCTGTATGTTACAAATGTGGCGAAGTTTTGTGACAGCGCCACCAAGGTGTACACCATAGTGATGGGAAATCTAGTTAATTTTGGTGATTAGTTCACCATGAACTAGTTCACTGAAAAGATTAGTTCAAAAGATTAGTTCATTTAGTTCATTTAGTTCAGTTTTTCTCCACCCTATCCTGTGAGGAGCTGATAGGAAATGCATCATGTGACCTCTGAACTAAATGAACTAGATGAACTGCTGAACAAAATGTTCTATTGAGAATGACTCAGGACAGCCTAGTTCAATCTGATGCCTCTGACTGAGCCCAGCAGTGCCACATAATGATTGTGTATGAGGGGGCTGAGAAGCAGTTCAGCATCCACCATTTTAAGAACAGAACAGGGGTCAGTGTTAAAGATTTTAGCAAGACTGATCTTCTAGGCTAGAGGCATGAACTACACACAGAAACACTCTCTCATACACACATATGAGCTGTGTCTGTGTACTGTGTGTGCAATTTCATTTTTTATTAATAATATTATTATTACTGTTATATTTGTATTTGATGTGTGGTATGCCTTGGAGGTGCTGGCTTGCCCTGCTGCCAGTGTATTATCTGAGCGCGTCTTTAGTGCTGCAGGTGGTGTACTAACAGACCGTCGCATGCGACTATCCTCAGACAATGTAGACCGGCTTATTTTTCTGAAAATGAACAAGGCATGGATCTCACCTGAATTTGCCTGTCCGTTTTCAGATTAAATAACTGTTTGCCAACGTTTTCCAAGTCTCCTGTTATGTTCATCTTTCTACCACCTGAACTCTACTCCCTGGGCTACAACACTGCCAGTCACAGGGGAATGATCATTTACAAAACAAAATGTTATCCCCAACAAATAGTAGCGCAACGACTCCAGTGCCCACTTTATCGCCAGGCACTCTCTCTCTACAATGCTGTCTCTGTTTTTGATGTAGTAAGTTTTCGACTCAGTAAACTAATGGGATGCTCCTCCCTGTTAAGCTCCAGTCCTGAGACAACACGGCACCCAGACCTACCTCTGATGCATCAGTCTGGACAATGAATTCTCTTTTGAACTCGGGTGTGCTCAAAACTGGTGACCCACACAGTGCCCCTTTTATTGCCCCTGTTGATGACCCCTTGCTGATTTATTAACCGGCTCCACCAGATCCATGGGTATTCTCTCAAACTGGACCTCTAAAATTTTTAATGGCACCAAGGGACTCACTAAATGAGGCTGAGGACTGTGTACCTGGCGCATGCGACAAGAGTTACAATACCGTTTAACTTCTTGATAGACCCCCAGCCAGTAAAACCGTTGTATAATTCTGTGTAGGGTTTTCTTTTGGCACAAATGTCACCCTAGTACATGTGCATGCGCTAAGTCCATTACCAACCTCCGATATGACTGCGGTAGCAGCAATTGCTAAAAAATTTCAACATGTATTTTATAAACCTGATACAGCAAATCTTGATTCAGCTCTAATTGTTTAAATACTGTAGCTGCCCCGGGGTGTTGGGGTTTCCCATTGACAACCAGTAAATTTTCACGGGCTAGACTCAACGTAGGGGCCGTGGAGTTGCGCCTTAACAAATTTGTCACCTGTCACATTTAAGTATTACAATTCAGGTCCCGGTGTCAAATCTTCCATCTCCCCAACTAACACTTCGATAGGAGAGGTGTTTTCCTACTCCACCGAAGGCAAAGGTAATACTGCCCACTGCACACATGTGTTATGCATAGTGAGACTGATAGTAGCCACCAAAGTAGCTAACAAAGGCCACTTGTGATCACCCTATCAGCGTAGGAACAATGCTACTCAAAAGATCTGCCATGATCCTGGACAAAATCTTGATATAATGGTCAATGAGTGAGAATGTACGATAGGATCCAGGCAGATGTGAAGGTTTGTTTGGTTTTAGTAGCAACTTCATGTGTGACATGTTTGAGTGGCTGGGCAACCCTCCTGTCTCCAATATGATTGATGGTGCGTACCAATGTGGACGGGATATCCTCACTCAATAATTTTAATAATTTGGCTGTAAACCCGTCAGGTCCTGGAGCTTTCCCGTATTTAAAGTAACTTATCGCCGCTGTCACTTCCGTCACCTCAATTTGTTTTTTTAAAAGGAGAAGCTGATAGTTTGTGATGGATGGTAACCGTATTCCATCTACAAAGGTGTTACCCTCCGCACTATCCGTATGTTCCACCTTATATAAGTCTGAGTAGTATTCTTGTAGAATGGTGTTTATGGTTCGAGGGTCTGTGTTCATGATCCCATGTTTATTCGTTAACACTGTAATATGTTGATGACGAATGTGATTTCCTTTCGCTAGTCGTGCTAATAGTCTCCCTCATTTGCTACCATAACGATATACATCGGCTCTATAATTGTTATTACTGCTTGTCTCTCGTCGATATACCCATACGTGTAAGTCAGCCTTAGCCTGCTTACATCTATTTTTAACCTGTGTTGATGAACTTGTCTTGTTTGCCGTGTACCTATCGCGTAATATCCTGCTAGCCTGCGAGTAGTTTGTCGCGATCTTCTTTTTTAGCGTTGTCTGATAACCTATTAGTTTCCCGCGCATTACTCCCTTCCCTGCTGCCCATAAAAGTTCCGGCCTATCCCTAGTATCTCCATTATCCCTTACATATTAAAAACACCATTGCTTCACGTGATGTCGAAACTTCTCATCCATTAACAAATAGGTCGGGAAGCGCCAAGTTTGGTTTGGCCCCATCTGCACCATATCTGGCAGGGTCACTGATACGGGCGCGTGGTCATATATAGCTACGTTGTGCACATCTGCCTCTTCCACTCCCCTTAATAGCTCCTGTGCTAGCAATATATAATCTATTCTGGACCAAGAGTCATGTGGCGCCGAATAGAATGAATATTCACTACCATCTGAGTTCAGGTATGTCCAAATGTCTACAAAGTTACTCGTGTCTAGCAAGGGTTATTATAAACGTGTCATGTGATCGCACATTCATTCGCATCGACCTACAGTTCTTCACTGGTTCGATTCACCATATTTAAGTCACCACCGTGGGTGGTTTTAATGCTCTCCTATCGGCCTGATATGCTTGGATACCTGGGATAAATTCAGGAACGTCTCCAAACTCCCTACTCACATGTCAGCGCAGGAACCGTAAGAGGGAACGTGCTTGTTTTGTTGCGCATAAGTGGAGTTTTATACAGTAAATGATTACTGCTGTCTTATTTTTTGCGTCCCAAGGGCAGAATAAGTCTGCGTAACGTTACATTTTACAGACACTCATATAATAGACACACGCTACCCTAACCGTGACACAAGGAAGGTATTGTTGCCGGATAAAGCCGCCATTTTAGCGTCACTGTGCTGTTAATTCAGTTTGGGACAGAACGCTGCTCTGCTGACTCTGAGGGACAGTTAGAGATTGCGATTTTGTGTACTGTGCTTTAGGCAGGCTACTTTACCAACCGCTGTGTACATCTTCCTTTTGCCTTGCAGTGTTTTTTTCACAGCTCTGCAAGGTGTGTGTGTGAGTGCAGGTGACGCGCTGCAGTTTGCTCGGCATACAACGCTGTATGTAGGCATCTGCACATGTCACTCTCACACTCTTTTTTTTTTTTCTTTAGTGTAATTCTTGCTGCTCCATTCAATTGAAATTATAGTGTGACATGCTTCCATCCGTATCCAATACATTGGTTGAAAACACTGTAGAAGGACACAAAAAACCCTTTCACAGCTAAGAGTTGTGTTCACTGTAGTCTGAGATTTTAATTTATTCAATTTTGATCACGCTCAAGTTACTTCTTCAAGCAATGCTGCTTGTACTCTGCTGAGCGTGTCTTACTGCCTCATCCTTGTCATTTTTCTCGAATTGGTGTACATGTACATCAAAGTAGTCTTCATTTTGATCGAAATCCAAGCAGGTACCCGGACACTCTATGGCTGCTTTTATACGGTGGACTGGCTTCAACATTCAATAAGACTTAAGATGCAATCGGGCACCTTGTCAAGGCCCAATCCTCTTCTCCCTTTGATATAATAATAATAATAATAATAATAATAATAATCTTTATTTATATAGCGCCAACATATTCCGCAGCGCTTTACACTTTAACAGTTTCAAAACACAAGTCATAGGTAACAACGTTAACAATACAATAATTAAAGCAAAATAAGCCGACCCTGCTCGTGAGAGCTTACAATCTACAATGAGGTGGGGGAGATACAAAGTACAGGTGTGTATATATAATGGTGCATTTCCAATGATGGTCCAGCCATCGTGAGGGAGTGAGGCATGGATGGAGATAGTGAATGGGCTCCACATACACACTTAAACATAGAACGACTTTGGTTATTGAATGTGATAGGCCACTCTGAACAAATGTGTTTTGAGGGAGCGCCTGAAACCAGGCAAATTGTGGATAGTCCTAATTTCTTGTGGTAGAGCATTCCAGAGGATTTGCGCAGTGCGGGAGAAGTCTTGGAGTCGGGAGTGGGAGGTACGGATTACTGCAGAGGTTAGTCTAAAGTCATTTGCAGAGCGCAGCAGTCGGTTAGGCCGATAGATAGAAATGAGGGAGGAGATGTAGGGGGGTGCTGCACTGTGGAGAGCTTTGTGGGTGAGAACCAGTACTTTGAATTGGATCCTATAATGAATGGGCAGCCAGTGTAAGGACTGGCGAAGAGCGGACGCGTCCGAGTACCGATTAGCCAGATGGATGACCCTGGCTGCTGCATTAAGAATGGACTGGAGAGGGGATAGTCGAGTAATGGGGAGGCCAAGTAATAGAGCATTGCAGTAGTCCAGGCGGGAGTGGATCAATGCTACAGTGAGGGTTTTTGTTGTTTCCATGGTGAGAAAAGGGCGGATTCTAGAGATGTTCTTTAGGTGTAGACGGCAAATATCTAACAAACAGGTCATGCTGGAGAGACTTGCACCTACTACCACTCAGGGTCTTCAGCTCCTTTGTGAGAAACTAATGTTTGGCCAGCCAGTATATCAAATAAAGTTCATGAGAAATGGGAACTGTGGTTGGCTTCACTTTTGGTACTGGGTGCTAATACCAAACCATGGTGTGCCATTCAATGGATATTCCTGGCTGGTTGGAGACAAGCTCATTCCCACAGAAAAGTACCAGAAAGCTAAGGAGATGGTGGCCTCTCTCAACATGAAGGAGGTTGCTCATTGTCTAGGAGACCGACCACCCCTGCTGTGTACCTTGTCAACGTTGTGTTGAAGCTTGCAAGGATTAAGAGGTTACAGTGGTAAGTCTGGTTTTTACTAAAGATCCTGCTGTGTATTATAGTTTTTATGTTTTAAAAAAAATGATCTTAGGAATGTTAAATAAATTTCTTTTTTTTTTTTTAAATACAATGTATCTTATGAATGTTAAATATTTTTTTTTATAAGATAAAATGTATCTTATGAATGTTAAATAACTTTTTTTTTTTTCAGGTATTTGATCTACCGTAGCTAGTTGCTGATCGTTGACTCTACACCCCTCCCCAGAATGTTACTCGGGATATGGGGAGAAATCACCGCTATTCCAGACTGATTTCATGTTAATGTGTCTGGCTCTTACACAGCACACAGCACTTGATTTTAGTTTATCTTTTTCCTAAATTATTTGTTACACTGCCCTTCTCACATTTTATTTGCACTTTTTTTTTTAAGCACAAGTTTTTTTACACTTCCTTGTTCTGTAAGTAGGCTTAATGGTTAAATGTTTTATACTAGATGTAAATATGTAACATGTAAATTTTATATTAAGATTTTGCAAATTATTAGGTCCACACCATCAGGCTCTTTCGTCCCCTCTCCCTCAGAGTAGCGGTAATATATCGGACCCCATGCTCGCCCACACAGTTCGTTGACCACTTCTCTGCCTGGCTGCCGCACTTTCATGTCCTCAGAAGTACCAACCCTTATCCTTGGAGACTTCAACATCCCCATTAACAGCCCTACTTCCACACTCAAAACACATTTCTTCATAGCGGCCTATCACCTTCACTAATCAAAGTCATTCTATGTGTAAGTGTGTGTGTGTAGCCCATTCACTATCTCCATCCATCCCTCACTCCCTCAAAATGGCTGGGCCATCATTCTAAATACACCATTGTATATAAACACCTGTACTTTGTATCTCCCCCACATATTTGTAAATTGTAAGTTCTCACGAGCATGTGCGGATTATATTGCTTTCATTATTGTATTGGTAACGTTGATACTTATGACTTGTGTTCTGAAACTGTTAAACTGTAAAGCGCTGCGTAATCTGTTGGCGCTATATAACTAAAGATTCTTATTAAGCGTTCACGGGTCCATGTGGAGGTAGACCGTGACGGCTCCTGCAACAATGTTTCTGAGGAACTGGAGAAGGAGGAGTCAATGTGTACAGACTTGATTCCCGCAATCCTTGTAGTTGCCTGAACACGTACAGCGCCACTCGCAAGATCTGTACCCGGCTCCACAACATTGACCCAATGGGCAGTAAGGGAAAGGTATCGTCCCTGGCCATGGGTACTGGTCCACGCAGCGGTGGTCAGGTGGACATTGCTACTGACGGAGTTTAGTAGCGCATGTTTAATTTTAACCTCAACAACATGCTTTTGCAGACCAGGGACGGCTTGCCTGCTGAAATAAAATCAGCTTGGCACATTGTATTGTGGGACTGCCAATGCCATTAAGTTCCGTAAACTGTCAGTCTCCACCAGCCTGAATGACAGCATTTCAAGGGACAGGAGTTTTGCAATGCCAGCATTCAGAGCCTGTGCTCGTGGATGGTTTGCCGAGATTGGGCCTACACCCGATACGCCACAACCTGACACCCACAGATAAACAAGCCATAAAATCTCTGAAAGATAACCCCAACATTATTATTAAACCAGCAGATAAGGGGGGTGCTATCGTTATTATGAATAAGACCCAATCTATTGCCGAAATTCATAGACAACTGTCAGTTAACCTAACCTACAGACAACTCAATTGTGACCCTACATTTTACATCTGTCAAAAAATTGATCGTATCCTGACAAAACATCTTTAATTGATCACCATAGACTGTAAGACTATGACATTCCTTAATATTCAATACCCCATCACCCCTGTTTTCTACACACTCCCAAAAATCAACAAAAAACTACATTATCCACCCGCATACCCTAGAGGGATAATTCTCCGTGTTCTACAGTATCACCCAAATGTTTAACATGTTGCCTAATTCCTATGTATATATATTCTTCACCCTATGTATAAATTGTATATATTATACATTGTCATTGACTGTAAATTTTTCTATCTCTTCCAGCGACTATTTGATAAAGGCCACTGCGGCCTGTCAACTTACATTTTCATGGGTGCCTTATGGTACCCGTCCGAGTTCCAGTACCGTCAGCTGGTTCTCCACAGTGCCTTTGGCCTAGGTGCCTCCATCTCGGTATCCGAGTTCCTGCAATGTCTGCTTGTCCTTGGTAGTGCTTTGGAGCACAGGTACCTCCTGCTTAGTAACCGTGTCCCAGTAACATCAGCTGGTACAAGGTTGTGCTACAAATACAAGATACAGAACAAGAGACACAAGAACAATAAGCAGAAGATCTAAAAGCAAAAGAACATGAAGTATAAGACCAAAATGAAGAACAAAATATATGCTCTAAATTATAAGCAGAAGAAGACTAAGCAGTGTATGGGGGTGAGTCCATTCCTCCTCGTGGTGCCCCTGGTAAATGCCTGATGCTGCAGGCTAAACTGAACACGGACAAATACTGTTGTAATTTAAATCTTTTGTGGCAGCAAGAACGGAACGATGAAAAAATCATACTTTTACAGATTACAAGTACAGGAATCTATGTCACAAATAAGAATATGATGAAGAAGATGAAGGACTATAATATGAAGAAGAATAATAGTTTAAAAAGAACAATATGAGTAATGTTAACAAAAAGATGAAAAGCAAGAAGTTTTAGAAGAAGATAAAGAAGGTGAAGATGAAGAATAATTTGATGACAAAGATGATGCTGCTGAAGATTATGAAGGAGAAAGTGTGGCAAAAGTTAAAAAGGTGAAGAGCATGGAAGTTGTGAAACATACATATTTGACAAAATAGAAAAAAGGTTAACAACATTGTCAATTTCTTCGTCAATCCGAACGTATTTCCTAAAAAAAAAAATTAATGCTATTCCATTGGATTGGGTTAAACATCTATGTCTTTAATGTCTCCTCAACCTCCCCCAATACATTCTACATTACTCTTTGTTGTTTTCCTTCATGTACAATTAACCTACAAGGCAAGAATGTTTTTTTTTTTATTTCGATATTTTGTTCCCATAGACTTACATTGGACTTCCGGTATCGGTATCGCCGATATTTTTTGGGTATCGGCGATACCATTCCGATTCCGATACTTTTGGATATCGGAAAGTATCGCTCAACTCTACTTATGTCCCAATTTAGACGATGGAATCTTTAATTTAAGATTTCTGGTTGACAGCCAGACCAAATCTCCTACCTTGAAAGCTGGTGCAGTTTACGAAATTTATCTGCTGCTTTCTTGTACCTTTCCTGAGCCAATTCTAGATTTTTCTTTAGAAGATCCATATTCTTTTGTAAAGAAGTGATTCTTTCAGCCACTGCCGGCAAAGGCGTATCTATGGGAAATCGAGGAAGAATGTTAGGATGATAACCTAGATTGTAGTAAAAAGGAGACTGCTTAGTGGAGGCGCTCTGAGAGTTGTTATAAGAGAACTCAGCCAGTGGAAGTAGATCCACCCAATCATCCTGTAGGTGGCAGATAAAACAGCGGAGATACTGCTCCAGGGTCTGATTGGTTCGTTCTGTCTGTCCATTAGTCTGGGGATGAAAAGCAGAAGGAAGGTTTACTTTAATGTCCAATGCTGCACAGAAATTTTGCCAAAACCTTGAAGTGAATTGCACCCCTCGATCCAAAATGACCTCATCCGGTACTCCATGTAAGCGAAACACATTCTTAATCATCAAGTCTGATGTCTGTTTTGCAGTGGGTAAGCCGACACAAGGGATAAAATGAGCTGCCTTTGTTAGACGGTCAACCACCACTAGAATGGTGTTCTTCCCTTGAGAGGTTGGTAACTCCACAATGAAGTCCATAGAAATGGATCCCCACGGGCGGGACGGGTGGGAAGAGGTTGCAACAGACCAGTTGGTGAGGAGCGAGGTGTTTTGCATCTTGCACAGACTTCACATGAAGTGACATAGTTTAAGACATCTTTCCTGTAAGTGGGCCACCAAAAGAAACGAGAAAGAAATTCTTGTGTCTTTAGAATTCCCCTATGCCCGGCTATCTTGGAATCGTGGATGAGTTGCAATACTCTCAATCTGACTGTTTCAGGTATATACAGACGTTGTCCCTGAATCCACACACCATTCTTAAAGACAAGACTTACGTCCCTTGGGGGTTGAGCCAACAAAGAATCCGCATGGTATGCTTCCTTGATGTCCTTAAGTAGGTCTTGATTATGAATCACTCCCAGGAATCTAGAGTCAGGAAGAATAGTCTTAGGAGGAGTAAGTGGACGTGTCTCTGCTGAATGAATCCTAGAGAGTGCATCAGCCTTTCCATTGCGCGATCCTGGTCTATAAGAAATGACAAAATTAAATTGGTTTAGGAAAAGATTCCAGCGAGCCTGGCGAGGAGTCAGGCACTTAGCCGACCTGATAAATTCAAGGTTACGATGGTCTGTCAGGACGACTATTTGCTGTGCAGCTCCCTGAAGAAGGTGTCTCCATTCCTTGAAGGCAGCAATAATGGCCAACAATTCTCTACTGCCCACATCGTAGTTCCTCTCAGCCGAAGACAACTGCTGGGAAAAGAAGGCACAGGGATGCAAGACATTCTTCTCACCTGTTCTCTGAGAGAGTATAGCTCCAACGGCACAGTCTGAAGCATCCACCTCTATTATGAAGGCAATCTCGGGGTTGGGATGTACTAAGATAGGTGCGGTGGTAGATTTATCCTTTAAACAGGAAAATGCTTCCTGAGCTTGCGGGGTCCAGGAGAACCTAGACTGTTTCGGGGTAAGTTGGGTGATAGGTGACACTACCTCAGAAAAATTCTTAATGAAACGTCTATAGAAGTTGGCAAACCCGATGAAACGCTGCACCTCCTTCACATTTTAGGAATTGGCCAATCCTTGATGGCTTGGGTCTTGCTTCCATCCATACTAATCCCTTGCGTAGATAGTACATACCCCAGAAATTGAATTTTGGTCCTATGGAATTCACATTTTTCAAGTTTGATGTAGAGATGGTTTTGTCTTAGGCGTTCTAAGACCATTCTCACATGTCCATGATGTTCCTCTGTGGAGTTAGAAAAAATTAGAATATCATCCAGATAAATCACCACAAATGTATCTAGGAGATCCCTGAAGATATCATTCACGAAGTGTTGGAAAGTGGCTGGGGCGGTACTCAGACCAAAAGGCATAACTAGATATTCAAAGTGTCCATAGCGTGACCTGAAAGCAGTCTTCCATTCATCCCCAGGTCTGATACGGACCAAGTTATAAGCCCCACGGAGATCCAGTTTAGAGAAAATTTTGGCATGCCGCACTCTCTCCAACAACTCAGGGATTAAAGGCAATGGATAACGGTTTCTAATAGTAACCTTATTGAGTTCCCTATAGTCTATGCAGGGTCTCAGAGATCCATCTTTCTTCTTCACAAAGAAGATGGGTGCACCTGCGGGAGATGAAGAGGGGCGTATGAAGCCCTTGGCTAAATTTTCGTCTATATAATCCTTCAAAGCTTTTAGCTCGGGCCCCGCTAGGGGGTAGATCTTACCAAAAGGTATCTCGGCTCCAGGCAATAATTCAATTGGACAATCATATGGACGGTGAGGAGGAAGCTGATCAGCGTTCTTCTTGTCACATAAATCCACATAGTCCTGGTATACAGCTGGTAGTTCAGGGACTGACATGGTTCCTTTAGGAACAGAGCAAGCTGAAACTCCTTGACTCATCTGTTTCTCCGGAAAGTGTAATTCCTTGGTCTCCCAGTTAATCGTAGATTCTGCGCCTGCAGCCATGGTAGCCCTAGAATGATGGGAAAGTGGGGAGAAGAGATAAGCAAAAAAGACATTTTCTCCTGATGATCTTTACCCATAAGGACCCTCAAAGGCTCTGTTTCTTGATCCACTGGTCCAGAAGTCAGTAGAGAGCCATCCACAGTCTCCATCTGTACTGGAGTAGCCTTCTTCACTGAACGTATCCCCTGTTTCAGAGCAAAGGAGATATCCATAAAATTTCCACTTGCTCCTGAGTCGATCATAGCAGAGCTAGACACCCAGACTGAGTCAACCCAGAGTTTGATGGAAAGGAAGCAATGAGAATTGTTTCTTTTACAACTCAGCTGGGACACCGCTGAGGAAACTTGAAAAATTGCAGCGTTTATACCGTCATCGTCCCCAGAACTAACAGAGTTTAAGTCCGAGAAATCAAGATCTCTTGCAGCAGATCTCTCTGGAGCCTAAGGCTCGGACATGACAGAGCTCCTCTCGCAACACTCACAGTGAATGACTGCTGCAGTAGTCTTACGAGAACGGCTGGGGCAGTTTATAATGAAGTGCCCTGACTTACCACAGTAGAAACATAGATTTTCCTTTATACGATGTTCTTTGCGTGCATCACTAACCCGTCTTTGTAAAGAGTCCACCTGCATGGGTTCAGGTTCTGGTTCCCTTGTGATCCTACTCAAAGGTTCCTTAGCTGAGGAGGGAGGTAGTAAAAGGCTAGTGCGATTATTTTCGAACCATCTCTCTTGTCTGCGTTCAGTCAGACGAGCATCAATACGGATACAATAGTTAATAAAGTCACCTAACGCAGTGGGAGGGTCGGCACGAGCAAGTTCATCCTTAATCAGTGGAGACAACCCTTTCCGAAAAATAGATTTTTTTAGCGGAAGTGTCCCAAGTGGTATCAAGAGCCCATCTCCTGAAATCCAGGGCATATTCGGCTACTGAACGCTTACCTTGGCGCAAAGTTAACATGGCTGCTTCAGCTGTTGCACCTCGATTGGGGTCATCAAACACCTGCCCCATTGCTGAAATAAAAGCATCAAGGTGATTCAAACAATCATCCTCAGTCTCAATCAGAGGGTTTGCCCACATCAAAGCCTTATTGGTAAGCAACATGATTATAGTAAGCACTTTGGATCGTTCAGTGGGAAATTGTGAAGCATGTGCAGAGAAAAATAAATTGCATTGATTAATAAATCCCTGAATTTCTCACGTTCACCGCCAAAACGAAAAGGAGGTAATTTGGGGATCCCAGAACTCGGGGTTATGGCAGGAGCCTGGGCTCGTTCCTCTAGAGCCTCAATCCTGGCTCGCAATTCCTGGGTAGTCTGTCCAAACACTTGCAAATTATGATTAGTGAGATCCTGTAGGCTTGCAAAACGGGTTTTTAAAGTCTGTACATCTGAAAGGATTGTATCAGTCACTCCGCAAAGTTCCTTTATGCGGGCCTCCATCTTCCAGATCTTTTAAGGCAGAGGTGCTGGAAGGAGAAGAGGAAAGGAAAAAAACAAAAAAAAACAAACAATAGTGTTTACCTGTGGTAACACTCCAGAGTAAAATTTTAAGGGAATGCGCTCACCTGGAATGGTTGTGAGAAGTCACAACCACTGTCATCACATAAGGTATTAAACGGACATCTGATATCCACAGTCACAGCAGACACGGCTTTCCCAGACCCAGCAGACACTAAACATTGGCTCCTGAATCTTGTCAAGTGTAGTGTACAGTTCCTATAGCGTCTTGTGCTTGGGTGCGAGGAAAACACAGGAGACATAGGTTGAAATGAAATGACTTGTATTACTTCATACAAGCATGCTGAAAAGTTCACACAGTTTGCAGGAACAGCGACAGGAGACACAGCAGGCCAGAGTAACTTCAAGCACTACAATAAATCTCCAAACAGGTTCAGGATCTCTTCTCTGTACCGTAATTCCTCTGCAAACATGGATTCACCAAACAGCAGGTTTCCAGAGTCCAAAAGTGTTCCAATGTTCCTCAGTAGGGAATAGCTGGAGTACAAGTCCAAGGCTTCCAGGAGTCAGGTCACAGACTGACTGAGGCTTGATTCAGGAGCACTGATTGTTCAGCTGAGGCTGCTTAAGAAGCAAGAGGGAAGAATCAGGGCGGGAACATGAAAACTGGAAACTCCATATTAACTGAGGGCAAGAGCTGCAGAAGACAGAAAGCAAAATGGCCGACGGAAAACTGAGTTTCAAGGAACATGTCAACAGAAACAAAGAACCTTACACAAGCTTCATTGGTCCTTGTTTCTGGCAGGTCCTGTAGCTGTTACTATAAAAGGGTAGCATGGCTGGGCCGCCATGCGCTAATATCAACCATTATATGCTTTGCGCCAATGTGGTCATGCGTGTGTGTGGTTAGGGCCCGGCTGAAATAAGCCCCTAGAATACCGACTTAATCGGTGAGGAGTTTGGTATGCTAGCTGGTCAGGATCGGTGTCCTAGATGCCCTAGATTACCGGCATAACCGGTGATGAGTTTGATTGCCGTATTCAGGGCCTGGCGTTCAGACGCCATAGATTGCGGGTGACTCCCGCGAGGACATTAGCGCATGATCACGTTCTATGTTCGCTTAGCACTTAACTGTGTACCTGGGTGCCTGACAGGACACAGAACTTTTTCTCAGCGGTCCTGTGACGTAACAGGGTTCGCTTTCAACGCTAGACAGCGCCCTAGCGTGTTTATTTTGCGACTCAGTTGTGTTTAGTGAGTTCGCACACATCGCCATATAGCGCTGCGGCACTCCTTCTAGCGGCTCTGTGAAATACAGAGTTCGCACATATTGCCACAGCGCATTGCGGTGTTTATTTTGGTGACTCTGCGGGATAACAGAGTTCCGTCTTGCGCCATTTTACTAGCAGCAGGTTCCGCCTGCACGGTGGACCCCGGGCTGCGAACGCACCTCTCTACCTCATATATTTGGTGCGTTCCGCAGACCCTAACAATGTGTTAAACTCACAAACAGCTAGATTTTACCTAAAACCCCTCTGCCGTTATCACTCTGTTGATATGATGGTCCTGCAGGTTTTTGACAACTGTTTTGTAGGACTTTTGAGCTGACCATACACAGTTTACAGCTACCGTCGATCCCTGACTTCACCATTGATGATAATATGGTACATGACTGCATTGGCCATTGACAAGCAATATCTGTCTCGAGGGTATTGTTGGGACTAAATTGCTGCAGTCCATTTTAACAAGGACCAGCAGGACAACTGGGCCGGTGATGCTCAAATTTATTTGTGGATTTACAAGGTAAGTAATAATTTTAACTACTCTGTATTTTGTTTCCATATGTTAAAATCCTACACAGCTTAAAATGTACATATGACTTCTGCATACATAAGAAAATCACTACAGGCCACGTAACAAAGGCTGATGGCATTACCGGAATGGCGGCATGGAATCATAGGTGATTTAAAAGAGAAGTAGTAATTGTTGGTTATTTACTACTCCTTGTTCATTAGTTTTTTTTACAAGTTCTAGACAAGCACATAAAAATGTACCTACAGCTTATGTGCAGAACAGCTGTCAGACATAGCACATTCAATAACACAATAATAATCTATGAGTAAAAACATGGTAACACATCATCTTTAGATGTTCATAATTAAAACATACTATAGATTATAACAGACTAAGAATCTTAAAAATAAGTCACTTCCACTACCTTAAAGATTACTTTTTACATCTCTATTATTTTACTAATTTTCAAAATTTACAGTCACTACTTTTGATAATTGGGTTTAAAGCCTAAATAATTAAAATTATGAATCATTATTTCACCCATTACTATACTTTCTTAAAATACATGTATTGCATTTACTTTCCAGCTACTTTTCCTAAATTATGAGCTAATAGATCAGGCACACATAGCAAAAATCTAAAAAATATCAGCCTCCTCCATAACCCCTCTAGCTGTCCTTTCCATCTCCAAGAGAAGTGTGTTTTCTGCCACCTGAGGCAAAAAAAAGTTAGTCCATTGCTTATAATTTAGGAAAGCATAATTTTAAGTTATCTTCACCCATTGGACTCATCTAGACTTTGTACTGGGTAGTATTATGGTATTTGTTAAAACACTAAGTTTTTAAAGAATTTGTTCAACATTATTCAAATCTGAGCACAAATCAGGGAATGTGTTAAATTCACAAACAGCAAGATTTTACCTAAAAACTCCCTGCCACTATCACACTCTTGATATGATGGACCTGCAGGATTTTGACAACTGTTTTGTAGGACTTTTGAGCTGACCATACACAGTTTACAGCTACCGGCGATCCTGAATTCACCATTGATTTTAATATGGTACATGACTGCATTGGCCATTGACTAGCAATATCTGTCCCTAGAGTATTGTTGGGACAAAATTGCTGCAGTCCATTTTAACAAGGACCAGCAGGACTACTGGGCCGGTGATGCTCAAATTTATTTGTGGATTTACAAGGTAAGTAATAATTTTAACGACTGTGTCCCCTGTTTCCATATCTTAAAATCCTACACAGCTTAAAATGTACATATGACTTCTGCATACAGAAGATAATCACTGCAGGCCACGTAACAAAGGCTGATGGCATTACCAGAATGGCGGCATGAAATCATAGGTGATTTAAAAGAGAAGTAATAATTGTTGGTTATTTACTACTCCTTGTACATTTTTTTTAGAAGTCCTGGACAAGCACATAAATATGTACCTACATCTTATGTAAAGAACAGCTGTCAGACATAACACATTCAATAACACAATAATAACCTATGAGTAAAACATGGTAGCACATCATCTTTAGATGTTCATAATTAAAACATACTATAGAATTATAACAGACTAAGAAGCTTAAAAATAAGTTACTTCCACTACCTTAAAGATTACTTTTTAACATCTCTATTATTTTACCTAATTTTCAAAACTGACAGTCACTACTTTTGATAATTGGGTCTTAAAGCCTAAATAATTAAAATTATGAATCATTATTTTCACCCATTACTATACTTTCTTAAAATACATGTATTACATTTACTTTCCAGCTACTTTTCCTAAATTATGAGCTAATAGATCAGGCACACATAGCAAAAATCTAAAAAATATCAGCCTCCTCCATAACCCCTCCAGCTGTCCTTTCCATCTCCAAGAGAAGTGTGTTTTCTGCCACCTGAGGCAAAACAAAAAGTTAGTCCACTTGCTTATAATTTAGGAAAGCTATTTTAATGTAATCTTCACCCATTGGACTCATCTAGACTTTGTACTGGTTAGTAATATGGGTATTTGTTAAACCACTAAGTTTTTAAAGAATTTGTTCTACATTATTCAAATCTGACCACAAAGCAGGGAATGTGTTAAACTCACAAACAGTAAGATTTTACCTAAAAACTCCCTGCCGCTATCACACTGTTGATATAATGGTCCACGTTTTTGACAACTGTTTTGTAGGGCTTTTGAGCTGTCCATACACAGGTTACAGCTACCGGCAATCCCTGACTTCACCATTGATGATAATATGGTACATGACTGCATTAGCCATTGACAAGCAATATCTGTCCCGAGGGTGTTGTTGGGACAAAATTGCTGTAGTCCATTTTAACAAGGACCAGCAGGACAACTGGGCTGGTGATGCTCAAATTTATTTGTGGATTTACAAGTTAAGTAATATTTTTAACTACTCTGTCCTTTGTTTCCATATGTTAAAATCCTACACAGCTTAAAATGTACATATGACTTCTGCATACAGAAGAAAATCACTGCAGGCCACGTAACAAAGGCTGATGGTATTACCCATACCTCCCAACTTTTGAAGAAGGGAAGGAGGGACAAAGGCTGCGGCGCGCAGAGTGCGCCGCGGCAAATTTGGACCACGCCCCCAAACCACGCCCATTTCACTAGTCACACCCATATCCACGCCCCAACCACACCCAAGAATGGATGGAGCGTACCGTAAAATTCTGACAACCTCCTTCCCTCCGCCAGGACATTAAGAATGGGTTGTGGCTAGGTTTTCCAGCAAGACTATGACCCAAAACATACATCCAAGGCAACAAAGGAGTGGATCAAAAAGAAGCACATCACAGTCCTGACAGGAAGTGTGCAGGCCCCCGACATGTGCCAGTATATACATTGCCCCCAACATGTGCCAGTATAACAGTACATATACACACTATATATGGACAGACTGTACACTACATATTTATACAGTGTACACTGTATACCCTGTACACTATGCAATTATACATTGTATATACCTCTATAACCAAATCCTGCTGCATTGGTAGAATATATGTGGGTCACACCACACATGTGTGTGACCAGAAATCACCACTCATAATAGCATAATGACATAAAGGAGAAAATAGGAGTCATTGGTGAAAAAGGATTTTTTAGCAAAAAATAGTAAATATTTATTTATATAAATCGTATAAAAAGTAACACAAGATCATATGAAAAATACATAAGAAACACATACATAGGACGGATGCATATGCAGGGGGAATGCGTTCCTGTTAATATCAAGTGACATTAATAACAGTGGCAGTGGAATAAACAAATGGTAGCCCCAAACAGGGAGTCATATGGAGCACCTCCGCAGTGGGAAAAAGAAATGCGGTGCTGTAGCTACCTACATGTTAACCACAAAGTGCCTGAACATGCTTCAAAAAAAAAAAAAAATCAAAAACATTGGTATATATTCAGGTCAGCAATAGACTGTGCAGCGCTGACTAATTCAGCAAGAAGTCATGCTCACCAATACAAAAGTAACACAGGAATGCAGTCACCCCGCTCACAAATGTCACCCCAACGCACGTTTTGTGGCTAGCATGCCACTTTTTCAAGGGGATAGTGATATAATGCACAAAGGACCTTCTTATACCTCCCCTTCCCTGATCACATGATCAGATTTAGCCAATGGAGAACGGTGTGTCGGCGCATGCATCGCTGGAGCCGGGCAAACCCACAGCGACAGCGACGTCATGTCTCCAGGGGTGCGCACCGGTCAAAGGGCCCGTGCGCACTCCGGACACAAAAAGATGCCCCATCACAGCGGCAATCGCCCAGATCACAGCGGGGCATGCGCACTCCCGGGACTCCATTTATGGCAGTAAGCACTACATACATCATGAAAAAACTGGTTTACAATCATATATGCAGAAATACAAAGCAAGATTTTTTGCATCATATATCGATCAGAGTTGTCAAAGTGCAACAAATAGTGGGTACACAAGAATTAATACATTAGAGAATCACATATATTACAGCTTTGTTCTCTCTTCTTTATTTCTTTAATGATTCAGGAATGAACGGGACGGAGGTAGAAAGCCAGATGACGAGTTAGGTGTAGAAAAAAACACAACTGTAAAAGATATATATTAAAAACAAATATTAAAATCAAGAAGACATCAAAAGGAACCAAAATAGGGGATACTCAGAAGGAAAAGCAATTTATAAAAAAGAGGCAAAACTTAAAGATACATTAAGGCCATTGGGCACCATTGTGTCCAACTGAATGATCCAACGGGCCTCCATTTGGGCCAGGATTTTTTTATAGTCCCCTCCTCTGACACCAAGGTGTAGAATATCGATTCCGAACTTTGAAAGAGGATGCGTCACAGTTGTGATGGTATTTATAGTGACGAGGAATCGTCTTTAGGTCCGAAGGATCAGAAATGGTCCTCGCTGCGCCAATGTCCCTTACGTGTTCCCTAATACGTATTCTCAATTCCCTGGTGGTGAGGCCAACATATATCCTCGGACAGCCGCACGTAGCATAGTATATTACATTTGAACTCCCGCAGGATATACGCTGGCGAATATCAAAAGTTTTATCACCACCAGAGGAAGAGAAATTCGTGGAACGCAGGGCATTGGCGCAAGCGAGGCAATGGCCACACGGAACAAAGCCCGGGGTAGGACCACGAGTACCAAAGACATTTTTGGAAGGTGGAAGGTAGTGACTCCGAACAAGCATATCGCGTAGATTTTTTGACCGTCTGGATGTCATGGATGGGTAATCGCCCAGCGAGCGCAGCAAAGCAGGCTCGGTTTTTAAAACATCCCAATGTTTAACTAGGATCTGTCTAATACCAGACCATTCATGGTTGAAAGTGGTGATAAATCTTATTGGTCCCTCTTCACACCCCTGACTGTCCACACGAACGGTATTAAGGAGGCAGCCACGTGGAGTCCTCCTTGCACGATCATATCCTTTTTTAATACACCTATTGCTGTACCCACGCGCCCTAAAGCGCTTTCTAAGGTCCTTGGCTTGTGCCTCAAAAGCATCATTGGTAGAGCAGATGCGTTTCATACGAAGAAACTGTCCAACCAGGACGGCCCTAATGGTGGCAGGGTGATGAGCTGACTTTGCGTGAATTAATGCATTCACAGAGGTGGGCTTCCTAAAAACGTCCGTCCTGAAGCGGCGGCTAGCGTCCACCTCCAACGAGACGTCCAGGAATTCCACCCTCGTGCGGCTATACTTATAGGTCAGATGAATGTTAAAAGAGTTCTGATTCAGCTCCACCATGAAATCCTCGAGCTGCTGCACCGTCCCGTCCCACAACATCAGAATATTATCAATGTATCTAAACCAGTACAGCACATGGGAGGCGGCCTGTGCGCCCGCATCACCAAACAAAGATCTCTCCCAGAACCCCAGAAAGAGATTGGCATAAGCGGGCGCACAGGCTGCGCCCATGGCTGTACCACGCCTCTGCAAGTAGAAAATATCCTTGAAGACGAAAAAGTTGTGGGTCAGGACATAGTGGAGCAGCTCGAGGATTAGCTCACACATAGGGCCGTCCAGGTTGGAGGACTCTAAGAAGAAACGAACGGCATCCAAGCCATGGGAATGATCAATGCAAGTGTATAAGGACTCCACGTCGGCTGCCACCAGAATAGTAGAGTCATCCACAAGGATGCCGTCGACCCGTGCCAGGACGTCCTTAGTGTCACGAATGAAAGAAGGCATGTCATACTTGGCAAGTGTTAGCGATGTGCCGTCATTCTGTGACAGACCGTCGGACGCAGTCTGCAGCGTTCGGGGGTCCATCACCTCTAGCACGATCACATAACGCAATCTTTAAAAGGCACTTGTGTTAGCGCACTCCGTTTAACGCATACGTTGAGCAAACTGCACTAACGCAATGTGAACGTAGCCTAATGCTGCAGACCGTGTTCGGCGGTCTGTCACAGAATGACGCCACATCGCTAACGCATGCCAAATATGACATGCGTTAGCGATGCGCTACATAATTGCAGTCTATGGGTGCGCTAACACATCCGTTACATAGCGTTAGTGCCGCTATGTAACGGATGCCGTCAGCGCATTGCCATTGACTCAATGTGAACCCGGCCTTACAGAGGAATCCTACTGACCCATCGACATGGTGCCAATTGCTGACAGTCAGCTTCATGACTGGATCTCTACACTACTGAATCAGGAGCCTCAGGACTGAGAGATACCACTGGTATACTATCTCTCAGTCCTGAGGCATATACCACAGCCAAGTGAGACACTGATTGTTTACAGCCAGAGAGTGACGCAGGCAGGGCTTAGACAGCACTGAGGATGATCTGGAAACAAATGGCTGGCACAGTGCAGCCTCTCAGCCCTGCCTGCCTCACTCTCTGGCTGTAAACAATCCCTCCCCCGATGCACAGATGAGCGCTGCACAGGACCCGGCTCTCACTCCAAGAGATGATCTCATCCTGCCTGTCTCACTCTCACATGCTGCCGCGCATGGAGCTGCAGCTTCTGAGAGCGAGACAGGCAGGATCTGGGATCATCATCTCTTGGAGTGAGAGCCAGGTACTGCATGGAGTGCTGGATTCACCGCTGCCGCCAGATCTGAGTGTCCACCCAAACTAGCATTACCTCCTCATGCTGTACCAGCTGACCGCCGGAAATGAGGTCAGCGGTCACTTCCTGTGGAACGTGACAAGTGACTGGAAGAAAGTGCTCCCAGTCCCCGGGGTATCCGCTGTGCACTCTGCTGTCATCACTGCCCAATCGCGATCGCTGGACAGTAAGCCTCCCGGCCGGAACAGCAGAGCAGGGACTCGAAATCGGGACTATCCCGCTAAATCCGGGACCGTTGGGAGGTATGCATTACCGGAGTGGTGGCATGGAATCATAGGTGATTTAAAAGAGAAGTAATAATTGTTGGTTATTTACTACTCCTTGTACATTTTTTTTAGAAGTTCTGGACAAGCACATAAAAATTTACTTACAACTTATGTACAGAACAGCTGTCAGACATAACACATTCAATAACACAATAATAACCTATGAGTAAAAACATGATAGCACATTATCTTTAGATGTTCATAATTAAAACATACTATAGAATTAAAACAGACTAAGAAGCTTAAAAAGAGTTACTTCCACTACCTTAAAGATTACTTTTTACCATCTCTATTATTTTACCTAATTATCAAAATTTACAGTCACTACTTTTGATAATTGGGTTTTAAAGCCTAAATAATTAAAATTATGAATCATTATTTTCACCCATTACTATACTTTCTTAAAATACATGTATTACATTTACTTTCCAGCTACTTTTCCTAAATTATGAGCTAATAGATCAGGCACACATAGCAAAAATCTAAAAAAATATCAGCCTCCTCCATAACCCCTCTAGCTGTCCTTTCCATCTCCAAGAGAAGTGTGTTTTCTGCCACCTGAGGCAAAACAAAAAGTTAGTCCATTTGCTTATAATTTAGGAAAGCTATTTCTAAGGAAATCTTCACCCATTGGACTCATCTAGACTTTGTACTGGGTAGTATTATGGTATTTGTTAAAACACTAAGTTTTTAAAGAATTTGTTCAACATTATTCAAATCTGACCACAAAGCAAGGAATGTGTTAAATTCACAAACAGCTAGATTTTACGTAAAAACTCCCTGCCGCTATCACACTCTTGATATGATGGACCTGCAGGTTTTTGACAACTGTTTTGTAGGACTTTTGAGCTGACCATACACAGTTTACAGCTACCGGCAATCCCTGACTTTACCATTAATGATAATATGGTACATGACTGCATTGGCCATTGACTAGCAATATCTGTCCCGAGGGTATTGTTGGGACAAAATTGCTGCAGTCCATTTTAACAAGGACCAGCAGGACAACTGGGCCGGTGATGCTCAAATTTATTTGTGGATTTACAAGGTAAGTAATAATTTTAACCACTCTGTCTATGTTTCCATATCTTAAAATCCCACACAGCTTAAAATGTACGTATGACTTCTGCATACAGAAGATAATCACTGCAGGCCACGTAACAAAGGCTGATGGCATTACCAGAGTGGCGGCATGGAATCATAGGTGATTTAAAAGAGAAGTAATAATTGTTGGTAATTTACTACTCCTTGTGTTAGGGTCTGCGGAACGCACCTAATAGATATAATAGAGAGGTGCGTTCGCAGCCAGGGATCCACCGTGCAGGCGAAGCCCGCTGCTAATAAGATGGCGAAAGTAGCGAACTCTGTTATCCCGCAGAGTCGCAAAAATAAACGCCGTAGCGCGTTGTGGCAGTAAGTGCGAACTCTGTTAATCCCAGAGCCGCTAACGGGATGCCACAGCGCTATATGGCGATAGGTGCGAACTCACTTAACTTCAGTGAGCCGCAAAGTAAAACGCTAGGGCGCTGTCTAGCGTCAAAAGCGAACCCTGTTACGTCACAGAGCCACTGAGAAAAAGTACCGTGTCCTGTCAGGCTCTCAGGTACACGGATAATTGCTAAGCGAGCATAATACGTGGTCATGCGCTAATGTCCTCGCGGAAGTCACCCGCAATCTATGGCGTCTGAACGCCAGACCCTGAATATGGCAATCAAACTCCTCACCGGTTATGCCTGTAATCTAGGGCATCGAGGACACCGACCCTGACCAGCTAGCACACCAAACTCCTCACCGATTAAGTCGGTATTCTAGTGGCTTATTTCAGCCGGGTCCCTAACCACACACACGCATGACCACACTGGCGCATAGCATACAATGGTTGATATTAGCGCATGGCGGCCCAGCCACACTACCCTTTTATAGCAACAGCTACAGGACCTTCCAGGAACAAGGACCAATGAGAAACCTGTTCCAGAAGACTCGTAGTAACAGGGCCTTCCTGGCAGGCCAATAGGAGCTGCTGCAGTACCTGAGCATGTGACCCTGATCTCCAATGAGAGATCTCACTCTGGGCATGCTCAGAAGGGAAAATGAAGTACTTTGTCCCAAA
>JARQOD010011031.1:0-25003 GCA_033576555.1 Oophaga sylvatica
CAGAGTCGGGAAGTTTTAATCGGGTTACCTCGGCACTCTTTTTCCCCTTTTTCCCTTTCCCCGTCGTCCACTCCACCACTATCAAAAGTAAAAACAGCTAGGTCAGTTTCCCTTCTCTTCACCCCCTTAAAAGGGTCCACCTTCTTTCGAAAAGCTCACTTTGGATTCCCAGGGACTAAACCTTGCCCAGCCAAGGGGAAATCCTTTTCCACCACTGGACTCCACTATAAAGCGATGTTTGCTGAAGTCCTCAGGCTTTCAGAAAAAGTCTTTTTTCTGGCTAGAGTTCCCTCTCAGCATGTCTGAGGTAACAGCTCTTTTCTTCCGTCTCGTCTGACGGAAGTCTCTCTCCCTCTCACTCTCTGAGGTGTTCTGCTGTTCTGAGGAAAAAACCCAACGACTAGCAACTCGCAGCTAGACTGCCTTTCTCACTGCTGTCATTTCAAGGGCTCCCTCTGGTGGTACCAGGGAAAAATGTGAAATGTTGTGTGCAATGGGTTATCGTGGATTTACCTTTCCGTGCATTCTCCAGGGTAACATGTGCCCCAGTCACAGCTGGGCTACCACAGAACTGATGGAAATGGCGCCTATTGAATTCTGAGGTAATATTGATCCATATATGATGTGGGACTGATACTACACTAGTACATGTAAAAAAAAGGGGGGAGAAGCCAGCGCCGCACATGGTCACTTGTATATATAAATGCATATGCAATTATTGGATTCTAACTGGGTTAAAAAAATGAGACATTTGGCAAATAATTGATCAATTCTTTGAGCCACCCGCCACGAAAAGGCATTCTCATATAGGGCAGTCCTACTCTTCTTTTTTTATATTCGCCGTGCCTTACAGCCTCCTGAATGTATAAAAGAAGACTGCAAAAAATCAAAAAAAAGTACCTGAAGCATTCTGTATCACTCCCATGGTGCCAGTAAGGAAGCGCAGGTGAAAGCCGACCAGGTCCGGAGATGGAAATTTCAGATCTGACTTCTGCACTGCCGACCAGCAACCACAGATGAAGGGTGAAACCGGCCCAGATACAGGTGTAAAAATCAAGCAGAGCCCAGGCAGGGCAGGGCTGCTGCTGTGTGTGCACAGCAGCCTAGGTCAATCACCAAAAAAACACAGATAGAACTGCGTGCATGACCCAGAGCGCACGTCAACATGTGGTGGTCAGCCACATACCAATATCAGGTAAAAAAAAAGGGGGAGAAGCCGCGAATATAAAAAATGTAGAGTAGGACTGCCCCTATGAGAATGCCTTGTCGTGGCGGGGTGGCTCAAAGAATTGATCAATTATTTGCCAAATGTCTCATTTTTAATTACAGATTAGAATCCAATATGTGCATATGCACTTTAAATATTGCATGCTGACCATGTGCGGCGCTGGCTTCTCCCCTTTTTTTACACTAGTACATGATGTCTGAGGGAATGTGCTGCTATCATCTGTAATGTAAGGTGATGATCCCAGTATCACACTCCCTGACACTGCAGACATGTTTACTCCAATTCATCCATGAAGAGAAAAAGGGAGAGAGACAGAGTTACCTCCTCTATACAGTATAAAGCACCATGTCCTCACAGTAACACGTCAGGCACAGACATGCTTCGCTCCTTCCTCTTAAAGCAACATCACTCTTGCTTAAAGTCTACACCACTATACAAACAAAGCTGCAGGGTTAAAGATCCAGCCCTCTCAAAGTCATGCCCTCCTCCACTTAGTGCTTGTGGTTTCTGTTGCACTGTGTGACAAGATAATTCACTATTCCATTACACCTGTCACTGAGGGCGTTGTATTTCTCCATATAACATATGTGGATCACACAGGGCACACAAATAAGCCCACATCACTGTTAAATATTAATTATTGGTTATGGATTTATTCACATTGACTTTCAGCTGACATTACACATGCTATTTCTGTATGGTAAAGTGTCATCCCATATATAGAGACCACGTGATCTAAGGGACATATATATAATGACTACACGAAGGGAGGGGGGCGCTCTCTCGCTCTCTTCAGACACAAGGGACATTTTACAAGAACACTAAGGTGAATGGACAGCTGCTATGTAACCACGTGTTGCTTCCTTAGACGCTCCTGACAGAGACAGATGTCATTTACCATTCAGGACACCAAGGAAAGAAGTGTACAAGCTTTGCTATGGACAAATGGACAATCTCTTCGTAACTATTTTACTCATTTTATGTTATCCTGCAATGATGTTTTTTGGTGGACAGTCCAATAAACCACTACATTTTTTTTTTATAAGAAACATTGTGACATTTTCTTTAGAGTATCACATCTGGTAACAAGTCCTGGAAAAATATATGAAATTAAGCATTTTTAACATTTTGGCGAGCCAGCCAGTCACACTTGATTTTTAGGCTAAGTGCACACGTCAGGAATTTTCGCGTTTTTTTCCGCGGCAAAAAACGCGAAAAAAAACGCAAGCATTAAGCATCCTATTCATTTAAATGGATTCCGCAATTTTTGTGCACATGCAGCGAGGAAAAAAAAGCAACATGTTCATTAATTTCGCGTAATCGCGGCGATTCCGCCGCCATTGGAATGCATTGAACCGCTTACTTTCCGCATGTGGCTATGCCCACCATGCGCAATGTAAGCGGTTCTGTGCGGATGGTACCCAGGGTCTGGAGGAGAGGAGACTCTCCTCCAAGCCCTTGGTACCATATCCCTGGTAAAACAGTAATTAAATTAAAAAATAATGATATTCTCACCTGCCGCCGCAGCTTTCCCGCCTCTCAGCGACGCTCCCCGCCAATCCCGTTCCCAGTAATGCATTGCGAGAATCACCCCAGATGACGTAGCAGTCTCGCATGATGCTACGTCATCTGGGGTCTGTCGCAATGCATCCTTGGGAACGGGAGTTGCCGGGAGCATCGCTGAGGACCAGGAAAGCTGCGGGGGCCACCGGAAGGTGAGAATAGCATGATTTATTATTTTTTTATTATTTTAACATTAGATCTTTTTACTATTGATGCGGCATAGGCGGCATCAATAGTAAAAAGTTGGTCACACATGTCAAACACTATGTTTGACTCGTGTGACCAACCTGTCAATCAGTTTTCCAAGCGATGCTACAGATCGCTAGGAAAACGCTAGCATTCTGCAAGCTAATTACGCTTGCAAAATGCTAGTTTCTGGTGGGAATACGCATACCAAAAAAAAATGTGTATTTCCCGCGGCAGAGAAGTGCGGGATTGCCGCGGAAATTTCCGCGGCAATTCCGCAACGTGTGAACTTAGCCTCAGAGTGTGAATTTCTGAAAACTTGCAAGGGGAGGAATAGAAGCAAAAGAACGTCAGATGTGTAAGTTGTCAGGAAATCCACTACGATATTTTAGGATCAGAAAAGAAACCTATGAATGAGGACTAAGAGTTGCCAGACGTACTACAGGAATCAGACGTGCTGACGTGCTGATGACAAGAGCCCAGCGTTGTCCAAGAAAGGAACTACAAGCTGAGATATTTCAAGGTAAGAAACAATGGATGTTATTACTTCTTTTTCTAAGCAAAGTAGACTGAAATTTATGTCTGTAGACCAGTCTAATTTAGAAGTTGTATGGCTCCGCTATATGCAGAATGTGAAATGGAAAATCTAAAGCTAGAATCTAAGCTGGTGTCCTTTAATAGAGAAAGAGAGAAATTGAAAAATATTTTACAGTTGGTTGACGTATTTCACATAGTGTTGAGCGATACGATAATGCAAATATCGGCTATCGGCCGATATTAGCTCTATCGGGCCTTTCGATAATTCGTTTCGATATTTTCGTCTTATCGAATACCGGAATCGGATTTGTCACTGTCACTGTGAGTGTCCGTCGGTCGGGTCTGTCAGGAGTCAGCGGCACTTACCTGGCAGAAGATCTCCGGCAGTCACGTCCTGGACTGCTTGATGGCCGCCATTATCTTCTCCCTGGCGGTCACATGCAGTTTTTTCGCGATAACTGCAGTGACTGCAGGGTAATCCCGGCCGTAAACCAGTCCGATTACGTCACCGCCGGGGAAGCAGGTAATCAGCTGTGCTGCGCCGGGATTCTGATGTAGCAGAGCTGGATCGTCGTGGGACACTCGTTACTATGGACTGCGTCGGTCAGGTGGTATACTTTTTTTTTTTTTCATTTTTTTACAGGAGATCGATGGCGTCGCAGGATGAGACTGTAATAAAAGTAATGAAAACTGTGTTTTGTTTTTTTATTAAATTAAAAAACTTTTTTATAAACATTCACCCGTCCAGGTACATAAACAATTTAACTATTTATCAACAATTTAACTATTTACATACAGGGACCCTGTCCGGGTTATTTATACTTCTTTGGCAGGGGTGTTCCAGGTACACCTGGTACTCTTCTGATGCTTGCCAAACATCCGAGGCACCAAGGACCACCAGGACCTGATGACGTCGTGTGGCCTGTACAGTCAAGTCGTGACCCGCTATCTGGGTCTGTGTGGCCACCTCTTTCATCTCCCTCTGGGTCTGGAACCCTATGTCCCGGACTGAACGAACCCCAGGGGGCCTAACAGGCGCCGGGTACGGGCCAGCTATACTTATCATGTCCATAGCTGGGCTGCTGAGGAGACCACTGAGGAAGGCTTGGGAGATTTACGGCGTGGGGTGGGCACTTTTGCAGAGGCCTGGATTGGGAGGCTGAAGGCTCCGAGGGTCTCACAGGTTCCTGACACATGGGGAGTAGGGGTCGCACCTGGTAACATTTAGGGCGTACCATCCATTGTAACCCCAGTGTCGGGTGTAAGTCACCAAGTCTCCTGGCAACAGGTCCCTCCCGGGTGTCCTTCTGGGAGGTGAGCCTCCACGTCCCGCCGGTTCACAAAGACTTCTAAATAAAGTCCAGGCTCCTTGATGAAGCCCCAACCACCTTTCAATTTAAAGCTCCGTACTGCACCCTTACGCCGCGGCTCACACAGGGTTCCTTTATCCTTTCTCATCCGGTCCTTATCTGCCCGGTCCTTCTCCAGGTTACGTTGCCGAAGTTTTTGGGATTCTCGCTGCTCCCTTTGTCGCTCTGCTTCCCGCTCCAACGTCTCCACTCTTCCTCCTGACGCCGGTTTGAAATTCTCCTCCACCAGCTGCTCCATGTCTCCACCACTCCACTGCAGCTTACAGTGTCCGGTTTGCGGCAGCTCTCCTGTCGCCCCCCAGTCCTGGCGGCGCTCCCCTGCGGAGGAAGCAGACGGCTCTAAATCAGATGACAGTCGGGGCTCCGGTACAGGCAGGTAGTGCTCTGGTGCCTGCGCGGCCTCCTCCATGAGGACGGGTGTCGCTTCTTCTGTCTCAGCGACGGGGCAGACAGCGGGATCGGGGTGCTGACGGTGCTGCGGTTTTTGCAGGAACGGGTGCCTCCACTGCGACAACGTCAACCGGATCACATTGCAAGGACTCCTCTACTAGAACGGGTGCCTCACCTTCCGGTACAGACACTTCAGGTAAGAGGGATTGGCGCCGCTCCAAGTTTAGTTTTAGGGCACGCCAGCTCGCTTCCATCCTGGCGACCTCCTCCCAGTGCCGGGCCAGGCCTCTTAGGGTATCCGCCGCTTCTTGCAGCGTAGGAGGGTTTCCAGGCCGGGTGCCAACGGTGGTTCCGTGGCGATCGGGTCGCTTCCGTGGGGGGAGAGCTCTGACTGCTCCATCCCTTCACACTTCTGCTCGTGTCCATTAGCCATCTCTGCCAAGTCACATGTGTCATTAGCATCTGGAGAGGGCCCCTCTTTTGTAGGGAGGCGGGACCTTCATGTTGTTTCCGCACACTGAGGAGGATGAGGTGGCGGAACTCCAGAGCTGTGGGGCACGATCTTACATTGCAGTACCATTTAGAGCCATCGTTTTCGCGTCACTGAGTGAGTGTACAGTACACCCATGAAGAGCACGCCCTTCTTCTTCACCAGTGCCTCGTCGTGACGCAGATATGGCGGAAAAAATGGCAAATACATTCTCTGATGATTTTAGCAATTCTCAAGCACAAAACCAGTTCAATTCAGGCACACAGGACTCGCTTATAGCGAGCTACAGAATCCTGTTTGTGACGCCCAAGTTGAGTCGCACAGAGCCAGAGGTTTTGGGGTACTCGGCACCGAGCCCGTCGACTACTATGGGGTATGTCACGGCTTTACCCGGCAATTGAATCAGAGTCTATTTTACTATGTAGAAGTGTATAAACTATAAATATATGTATATATATGTCACAATGACATGTATATATATATATGTATTCTATGTGTGTATATTTTGTGTTTACAACGTAAAAAAGGGGTTTTTTTTTGTTGCGATATTTTGTTCCCATAGACTTACATGGACTTCCGCTATCGAAATCGGATATCGACGATATTTAGTGCTATCGGCGATACAATTTCGATACAATATTTTTAGATATCGAGCACTATCGCTCAACACTAATTTCACAAGTTTGTGTCAGAGAAATTAAAAAATGACTGTGTAGAAATAGTGTCAGATGATACTAGTGATGTTCCCGAGATTGACTGTAATGAGGAAATTGAGCAAGATGTGGAACATGTGTCTGTAATGGCTACTGAAGGTGACCTTGTCTCTGATGATGTAAAAAAAGATGGTGGAAATGTGGGAGGAGACTTCAGAACTAAAGATGGAGGAAACATGGGAGGAGACTTCAGAACTAATGTAGGAGGAAACATGGAGGAGACTTCAGAACTAATGTAGGAGGAAACATGGGAGGAGACTTCAGAACTAATGTAGTGGGACACATGGAGGAGACTTCAGAACTGATGTAGATGACGTACGAGGTACCGATGTACAAAGGCCACCAAAATAGAAGACAATTCAGAGGCCCAACTCCAAATTAAAGTTAGGAAAAATTTGTTAAAACTATGCAAAATCATTCCTGCATATGATAACAAAATCCATGTGTCCAGAAATTCTGAAATATTCGAAAGTTTTGTTGATAAGCTTGATTTAAGTAATGACGAGAAAAAATCAATTATTTAAATTGTGGCTTCCTGCAACCTTTTCCAGACGTTTAACATTAAAATTGTCTTGTGATAACGACTTACATGGAGATCTAAATGATAAAGACAGATTGAAAATTCAGATTTTCTGTGCATTAAATGAAAATTGTCCAGATATTGATATTCTTCAAAAATTAAGGATTGGTCAGAAAGAATGTACTTTTACATTCATGTCCATATTTGAAAGGTTGTACAAAACTGTCATTACCAATGTTAAAACACAATCAATGGTAAAATATTTTGTAGACAAATTTGGATTCCTAAATTCTGTATCTCGTGTTATTGCGTCACAAAAAGATACTTTATTTGAATGTGCGCAATCCCTTGATTTTGCTAGAAAACATGAGAATCGTGAAAGGAAAATAAATCATACTAATTTTGTAAAATCAGACAGAGTAAAAAATTTTCAAAAACCAGTGTCAAAATGTCCTAACCTGATGTATCCCTGTAATCAAATCTATGACATACGAAGAAAATTACATATTTGTTATAAGCCCTATCAAATGATCCAAGACTCCACAGAAAAAGTTTTGCAGAAAGAGTTAAAAATTCAAAATTCAGACCTCTCTGTAAAAAGACAAATGGCGGACATTGACAGACAGGAAACAGGTGATTCCTCAGAGACATAACTGAGTCTTCAGTTTACAGCTCATTATCGGAGCTGCTCAAACAATGATTAAAAAAAGGAATGATAAAAAGAGCTTTTCAGGACATTTTTGACAAAGAAATAAGATTTGGTTTAGGAATTGACTGAAAATGAAATTATATGTTGTGTAAAAGTATTATACAATATATTATTCAGTTATTTGTAATTATTTTATAAATATAATTCTGTAGTTCACAGTTTTTGTAGATATATATATATATATATATATATATATATGTATATATATATATATATATATACATTATATATATATATATATATATATATTCATACAGTAAATATAGTATACCTGTATAAGTAGAGATTGTATAACTGTATTTTTATATGTATAGTGATAATTAAAATAAACTACAGTAATAAAATTTTAGAATTACATTAAAGCCAATACATATATGTATAAGACATTTCAATTGATTTGTTTCTGTATGAATATGATATTTAACCTTATCTCTTATTTATCCTTAGAATTTTCACTACAAAGTAGGACTTAATCGGAAAAAATTCTCTTACATGGATTTATGCCTTTATTTACACAGGAATTTGTAATAACTGCATGATTTTATATATTTAACACTTAAAAGGAAATAATATATAACTAACTGAATTTCAATTTAGCTTTGTGTGTTGCTAACATTTTGCAGTTATTTATTTGCATGGCAATATGTTCTTACTGCATGACAGTCACATGTTTGTGAATGGGCTTGAGATGAGTTCTGAGCAGAGGCCCCCTCTGGTGGTTACAAGCAGTGCTGGTCTGTCCAGTGAAGATTGTGAGGATTGGGAATCAGGTGTTACTGACTGGTCTTATATAAGGGAGTCACCTTCCCATCAGGGTTGCCGGTGATCAATTGTTCTGGTCTGAATCCTTGATTCCTGTTTCCCTTGTAGCCTGCTGTGTCGTGTCTACATCTCCTGCTATCAGATAAGACATTTTCTTCTTTTTGTTTTTGTGCTAGATTTTTGCATTTTGTCCTGCACTTTTGTGGGGGCCTTCAGGGTCCCCCCCGGGGGGTTTTGCCCTCTCAGTTTATTCAGCCACTGATGTTTGTACTTTTGCTTTTTTACAGTTTTTTCAGTGGCTGCTGTTTTGATTTTGTTACACCAGAGAACTAATTTAGGTGGTAGAGGTCGTGTGATCTCAGGTGTTTTTGAAATTAGTAGAGTTGGTGCTTTTCAGGGTTTTCTGGGATTGCAGTAAGTACCCTTCCTATCCTTTTCTATTTAGTTAGTTTGGGCCCCAGCGTTTGCTCATACTATTTTATTTCTGTGTCAGTATTTCATCTTGTCTAACCGCCATTACATGTTTGGGGGCTTTCTATTATCTTTGGGGTTCTGCTCCGGGGCAGATAGCTTTCCTATTTCTATCTTTAGGTGTAATTAGTTTCTCAGGCTGTGACGAGGCGTCTAGGACCAACGTAGGAACGCTCCACGGCTGCCTCTAGTTGTGGTGGTTAGTCAGTGTACTGCAATCTCATAGATTCCAACTACTCTGGTGTATTGCCTTTTTTACCTGCACTCCTCAGCTACCAAATCATAACAGTATCACCGGCCTAAAAAATTTAATATTGTATGGTACTCACAGAAGGGAAAAATATTGTGAAAGAAAAAAAAAAAAAAAAAAAGGCTGTCAGAGTTGTCAGAGATATTTTTCTGTTTGTTGCATTTTTTTTTTCCCCTCTGTATCTCTGGGTGCTGGGGAGGATCTTTTCTCTCAATAGAGTTTGCACAGTTGTCTGGCCGTGTGGATCAGCTTGCCACTGAGGTTCAGAGTATTGCTGCATGTCTTGCTGGGTTGCCTGTTGTGGAACCTGGGATTCCCATGCCAGATTTGTTTTTAGGGGATCGAGCTAAGTTTCAGAATTTCAAAAATAATTGTAAATTGTTTTTTGCCTTAAAATCTAAGTCCTCAGGGAACGCACGCGCAGCAGGTTCAAATTGTCATCTCTTCCTCCTGGTCGGCGATCCTCAGGATTGGGCTTTTTCCCTGACACCTGGGGATCCTGTTTTGAGTGATGTTGATGCATTTTTTCAGGCTTTGGGGTTATTGTACGATGAGCCTAATGTCACTGATCAAGCTGAAAAAGCCTTGTTGGCATTAAATCAGGGGCTTGATGACGCTGAGTTATACTGTCAGAGATTCCGTAGGTGGGCAGTCCTGACCAAGTGGAATGACGACGCTTTGGCGGCCCTTTTCCGGAAGGGTCTGTCAGATAATGTAAAGGATGTTATGGTGGGATTCCCTGTCCCCTATGGTCTCAATGATTCTATGTCATTAGCGATTCAAATTGACAGACGTTTGCGTGAGCGGAGAAGTATGCGTGGAATAGTGTTGCCTTGTGAACCTGCTTCTGAATCCATGCAGTGTGATAGAGTGGTGTCTGGGGCACAGCGTCATGAGTTTCGAAAGCGCAATGGGTTATGTTTCTACTGTGGTGATGCCTCTCATGTTATTTCAGTTTGCCCTAAGCGGGGAAGACGTTTTGCACGCTCAGTTGTCTGGGTAATGTTCAGACTAAGTTTTATTAACTGTCACTCTGATATGCTCTCTGTCCTCATTTTCTGCTCAGGCTTTCGTTGATTCTGGAGCAGCTATTAACCTGATGGATTATGATTTTTGCTAAACGTTGTGGGTTTCCCTTGATACCCCTACAGAAGTCTATTCCCCTACTGGGGATCGATTCTACCCCTTTGGCTGAGAAAAAACCTCAGTTCTCTACTCAGGTGATAATGAGGGTTGAACCTGATCACCAGGAGTGCTGCAAATTTTTGGTTCTGTATAATCTGCATGATATTATCGTACTGGGTTTCCCTTGGTTACAGTCTCATAATCCTGTTTTGGATTGGAAATCTGTGTCTGTAACCAGTTGGGGCTGCCAATGTGTTAATACCAACACTCCTGTTTTTTCTGCCTCCCCCCAGGCTCAGGATGTTCCTGACTTTTTGATTGATCTTTCTGATGTGTTTAGCGAAAGTAAATCTGCATCCTTGCCTCCCATAGGAGCTATGACTGCGCTATTGAATTAGTGCCGGGTAGTAAATTCCCTAAAGGTCGCCTTTTTAACTTGTCTGTACCTGAACATGACGCTATGCGGTCTTATATCAAGGAATCATTGGAGAAGGGTCATATCAGACCATCCTCTTCACCCTTAGGTGCCAGTTTTTTCTTTGTGGCCAAAAAGGATGGTTCATTAAGGCCGTGTATTGATTATCGTCTCTTGAACAATATTACTGTGAAATATCAATATCCGTTACCCTTGATTCTGACCTGTTTTTCCAGGGAGAAAAACGCTACTTGGTTTACCAAGCTTGACCTCAGGGGGGCGTATAAACTTATTCGCATTAAGCAGGGGATGAATGGAAGACGGCATTCAATACCCCTGAAGGGCATTTGAGTACCTAGTGATGCCCTTTGGGCTCACTAATGCTCCTTCCGTCTTCCAGTCCTTCATGAATGACATTTTCAGGGATTTTGTGGACAAATTTCTGATTGTTTATTTGTATGATATCTTGATTTTTTCTAATGACTGGGACTCTCATGTGAAACATGTTCGAACTGATTCCAGATTTGAGAGAGAATGCTCTGTATGTGAAGGGATCAAAAGTGTCTTTTTGGCGTACAGAGGATCTCATTTCTGGGATTCATTTTGTCCCCATCTGTTATTGAAATGGACCCGGTCAAGGGTTCAGGCCATCTGTGATTGGGTCCAACCTACTTCATTAAAGGCTCTTCAAAGATTTTTGGGTTTTGCCAATTTTTATCGTAAATTTATTGGTAATTTCTCGGTTATTGTTAAACCATTAACTGATTTGACCAAAAAGGGTTTCTGATGTGGTGAATTGGCCTCCTGAGGCAGTCTCTGCATTTCAGGAACTTAAGCAGAGATTCACTTCTGCTCCTGTTCTACGGCAGCCTGATGTTTCTTCTCTGCCATTTCATGTGGAGGTTGATGCCTCTGAAATTGGGGCAGGTGCCGTTTTGTCCCAAAAAGATCCAGAGACCTCTAAAAGTAACCCTTGTGCCTTTTTCTCTCGAAAATTTTCTCCTACTGAACGTAATTATGACGTGGGTAATCGGGAGTTATTGGCCATGAAGTGGGCTTTTGAAGAGTGGAGACATGGCTGGAGGGAGCCAAACATCAGGTGGTGGTCCTTACGGACCATAAGAATCTGGTCTATCTGGAATCTTCCAAGCGACTCAATCCTAGACAGGCCAGGTGGGCCTTGTTTTTCACACGTTTTAATTTTGTGGTTTCCTTTCTTCCTGGCGCTAAGAATGTTAATGGCGGATGCCCTCTCGAGGATTTTCCCCTTGCGGACTCTCCTGAGTTATCTGATCCTTCTGTTATTTTGAAAGAGGGTGTAGTTCTTTCCGCCATCTCGCCCAATTTGAGACTTGCTCTGGAGGGGTGTCAGGAGGATAGGCCCGAGTGCTGCCCTGTTGGAAAATTGTTTGTCCCGGACCAGTGGAAAAAGAGTGTGATGTCTGAGATTCATTGTTCCGCATTGGCTGGGCATCCCGGAATTTTTGGTACCAGAGACTTGGTTAGTCGGTCCTTTTGGTGGCCTACCTTGTCTCGTGATGTCAGGGAATTTGTGCAGTCCTGCGGGACTTGCTCTCGCTCCAAGCCTGCTCTCGTTCTAGTGGTTTGTTGATGCCATTGCCTGTGCCCAAGAGACCATGGACCCATATCTCTTTGGATTTCATTTCCGACCTTCCTGTTTCTCAGAGAATGACCGCCATCTGGGTAATTTGTGATAGGTTTTCCAAAATGATACATCTTGTGCCATTACCTAAGTTGCCTTCCTCCTCTGAATTGGTGCCCGTTGTTCCTCAGCACGTGGTTCGTTTACACGGCATTCCTGAGAACATTGTGTCTGATAGAGGAGTCCAGTTTGTTTCCAGATTTTGGAGGACTTTTGTTCTAAACTGGGTGTTCAATTTCTTTCTCCTCGGCATTTCATCCTCAGACCAATGGTGAAAACTGAGAGAACAAACCAGACATTGGAGACTTATCTAAGATGCTTTGTGTCTGCTGATCAGGATGACTGGTTTCTCTTTTTGCCTTTGGCTGAGTTTGCTCTTAATAATAAGGGCTAGCTCTGCCACTTTGATGTCTCAGTTTTTCTGTAATTCTGGGTTTCACCCTCGTTTTTTCTTCAGGACAGACGGAGGCTTCTGTCTGTCCAGGGTTGACTCTGTTGTGGAAAGTATGCAACAGATTTGGGACCAGGTAGTGGAGAGGTTGTCCCTCTCTCAGGAGAAGGCCCCAGCGGTTTGCTAACCGGCATAGGACTGATGGTCCTCGGTTTAAAGTAGGGGATTGGTCTGGTTGTCCTCAAAAAATATTCCTATGAGTGTAGCATCTCCTAAATTTAAGCCTGGTTCATTGGACCTTATAAGTGTCATGTGTGCATCGCCACGAAGATCGTCGCGGTTGCACATTCTGACTTCTCACAGCTGAGTTGCTGTTTCTTTGTGTTTGGCAGTTAGGGAGTTAATTCTGTCTGTGCTCAGTTCTGGGACTGGGTGCAGTTTCTTCTGGCTGCAATTAATTATTTGTTGATTGGTTTCCTTTAAACTCTGGTTGTCTGTGTTGGGAGTTGCCAGTGAGATTCTTCATGCAGACCAACAGATAGGATTGTATCTGTATAGACTTAAGTTAAAGAGCTCCTTAGTTGTTTTAAGCTCACCTTGCTTAGAGTTTAATATCCCAGATCATTTATGTTCCTTCTGTGTTTGAGTGTGTATGCAAGTCTGTGCTTTCTCCAGTCTGTCTTATATGTTAAGTCTGTGTATTTAGCAGAGATCAGCCCATATCCCTTTGGTGGTAATCAGAATCCTTCTTAGGACTGATTACAGGGTTCAGGGACTGATAGGAGACAGGGTTAGGCTGGAGACTTGGACCTCTGAACCATTATCAGTACCTCCAAGGTGGGGGGATTAGTTAGGACCCCAGTTTAGGGTCAGGTTAGACCCCCGGTCCTCCTCTTTCCTGTGACAGTGTAATCAAGTCCTCAAGATTAACCCTGAGTTCAACGGATATCGTGTCAGGTAAATCTTATTCTATATTTTACATGCTGATGTTGCTTAATCTATATGTTGTATAGAGTGTTGTTCTTTTAAGAATAGTTTACTGACATCGTACACATATCATAAGACCGCTGACAATAAGATCATGGAGATTATTAATCCTGTTTCTTTTCGTTTGCTTCTTCCAGGGACATTTAAGATCCATAACGTGTTCCACAAGTCCTTGTTGAAGAGGTTTGTTGAGCCAGTGGGTTCCTGCTGCTGTGCCTCCTGACCCTGTTTTGGTTGAGGGCAATCTGGAGTATGTGGTTGAGAAAATATTAGATTTCTGTTTTTCTAGACGGAAACTCCAGTATTTGGTTAAATGGAGAGGTTAAAGGTCAGGAAGACAATTCTTGGGTGTTTGCTTCGGACATCCATGCTAGGAGACATATCCGTGCGTATCATAGAACTCATCCTGACCGACTGGTTGCTCAAATGAGGGTTCGGTGACCCCCTCCTCAAGGGGGGGTACTGTTGTGAATGGGCTTGAGATGAGTTCTGAGCAGAGGCCCCCTCTGGTGGTTACAAGCAGTGCTGGTCTGTCCAGTGAAGATTGTGAGGATTGGGAATCAGGTGTTACTGACTGGTCTTATATAAGGGAGTCACCTTCCATCAGGGTTGCCGGTGATCAATTGTTCTGGTCTCAATCCTTGAATCCTGTTTCCCTTGTAGCCTGCTGTGTCGTGTCTACATCTCCTGCTATAGATAAGACATTTTCTTCTTTTTGTTTTTGTGCTAGATTTTTGCTTTTGTCCTGCACTTTTGTGGGGGCCTTCAGGGCCCCTCTGGGGGCTTTTGCCCTCTCATTTAGTTCAGCCACTGATGTTTGTACTTTTGCTTTTTTACAGTTTTTTCAGTGGCTGCTGTTTTGGGTTTTGTTTCCCAGAGAATTTAAATTTTGGTGGAGAGGGCGTGTGATTTTTCCAAAGGGTTTTTTTAAATTATGGGTTTTTGGGGTTTTTTGGGGTTTTTTTGGGGTTTTCCGAAAATCCCCCTTTCCCACCTTTTTTATTTATTTTTTGGGGGGCCCCCGCGTTTTCAAAATTTTTTTTTCCCCGGTCATTTTCATTTTGCTAACAGCCATTACTTTTTTTGGGGGGTTTTTTTTACTTTGGGGGGTTTTGCCCGGGGCAGATAGTTTTTCCATTTCTAAACTTTGGTGAAAATTTGTTTCTCAACTGTGACAGGCGTCGGACCAACGGGGAACGCCCCCGGGTTTTTTCGGGGTGGGGTTATCGGGGGGACTGAAACTCATAGATTCCAACTACTTGGTGAGGGCCCTTTTTTTCACTCCTCAGCTCCCAAAAACCAAAAAAGTCCACATGTGACATTTAAAAATTTTAAAAAAATAAGGCTACCATATACCCCCCCATTTCAAAGTCTTTACTTAGTGAAAAAAATTTTTTTTTGGGCCCTTTGTTCGGTTACTTTAAAAACCCCTTTCCCAAATTAAAAAAAACAGCTCATATCTAATTTTTTTATGATTTTCCCTTTTTTCTAAGAAAAAGGTTTTCAAAAATTTTTTTTTTGTGTATTTGGGGAAATTCCCAAAAAAAATTAAGTTTAAATTTATTTTTTTTAAATCCATTATAATTAGGCCCCCTTATTTGGGTTAAAAATACAGAATTTTCCCACTTTTGTTTGGAATCTGGGGTGTGAATCAAAGGGGGGGCCCCCGGGGTTTTTTGGGGCCCCCCCGGGGAAAGAGCTCAGGGGCCCCCTTTAAAAACGGGCACGATTTGTGCAAAAATACTGCAGAAAATAAAGGGTTTTTAGCAAACCCCAACACTTTCCCTTTTTCCATTACATACTGAAACCTTTTTAAAAAATTTTACAAAACCAAAAACCCCAAAACCCCACAGCGCCAGTACGACGGGGGGTAAGCCCCATAAATTAGGGCACCACAAATCCCCCCTCATCACCCAATAAAAACCCCCGGGGGGATGTCCCCCCCCCACCCCCCCTATAATGCCCCATACAAAAACGGGCCCCCAATTTTAAAAAGCCCAACAGAATCTGGAAACCCTTAAAAGTCCATACAAATACGGTCCCCAAAAAGCTCCCAAAAAAATTGGAGCTCCCCTTCCCCGTGCTGCGTTCTGCCTTTACGGGCCGGGAAAAAAGGGGGCTTTTGGGGGAAAAATCCCCTTTTCTCATTGCCGCCCCTCTTTTTGCCTCCCTTTACATCATTGCCCCCCCTTTTTAAAAAATTTTTCATTTTCCTTCCCCCTTTTCTTTTCCTCCCCCCTCATCATCGTGGGCCCCCCCAAAAATATCACAACATTTCCCCTTTCCCTTTTTTCATTCCCCCCCCTCTCTCTTTTTCATTGCCTGGTACACTGTGGGGGAAATTTATTAAAAAATTAAGGCTGAGGCCCAGCTCCCCCCAAAACCATCTCGATTGGGTTCAGTCTGGTGACGTGGGGCGGGTCATCTGGGCGTGCACCCCAACACTCCCCTTTTGGGTCAAATAGCCCTTTTCCCAAGTCTGGGGGTTTTTGTTTGGGGTATTGTCCTGTTGAAAAAAAAATGATGGTCCAACAAACGCCCCGGGAGGAATAGCTGCTGCTCCCAAGTGCTGTGTCCCCAGCTTTTTCTTAAATGCTTTAAATTTTTTGAATAAACCCCAACATGTCCCCAGCAAAAGACCCCCCACCCACACACCTCCTCCCCAGCTTCAGGGTGGGAACCGGCTGTAGAGTCCAACCATTCACCTTTTTGCGTGCAAAGCAGTAATCAAAGCAAAAGGGGCTTTTTGAAGAACAAAATTTTTAACTTTATTTTCTTTGTTTCACATTTTTGGGGTAAGTGTAATAAAAAAATTTCCCAAAATTGTTAATTCAAGTTTTGATGCCTTCAGTGTGTTTCTAAAATTTTTCATAGTCATGAAAATACAAAAAAATAAAAAAAAAAAAATTGAATAAAAGGGTTTGGTCCCAAACTTTTGGTCTGTCTGTATACCCGGTACAGTCATGACAGATACAGTGCGGTATGAGCACTGCTAAGAGTGAAAAATCTAAGGTAATGTATGGTGATGTAAAAAAAAAAGTTTCACAATTCAGGGTATGCGAGAAAAACAAAAAAACCTTTTTTTTAAGAGAAATAATATTGAATATTAAGATTTACATAATGAAAATTTCTCTAAACATATTTTCCCTTTTAGAAAATTTTTTTTTTTTAGTTAATAGTAATAAGGGGAAATCACACAAAAAATGGTTTTCAAAAAAAATCTCTTTTAAATTATTTTTTTCCAAAGGATAATTTTTTGTATTAAAAGTTATTTTAATGGGTACATAGATGGACCATCTTCAACAAATATATGTTTTTATAAAGCAAATAGAAGTTAAAAAAATTTTTATAGAACAATTATTTTTTTCTTTTTTGGTTTTGAAAAAATAAATTATTTCATAAAAAAAAATATTTTTGTTTTTGGTAAAAGGGGGGGGAAAAGGTTTTTGATCTTGAATACTCATCACATTTCATCAATCCCTTTTTTTCAACATTTTAAGGAATATAAAAAGGTACAAGGGTATAACTACTAAGAAAATAACATTAAGTTTTAAAAGTCATTTTTTTTCACTAAAAAGGGGGGATTACATGAAAAGGGGGGGCAAAATTAGAAATTTTGGTAACAAAAGGGGAAAAAAATTAAAAATCATCCAGAAATGGAACTAAAAGGGGATGTGTTACTGAGACATAACTACTCAGCATTTGTCATCTACTATATAATTGTCTTATCCCGTCTTCTGTCTGTTGTCGTCTGTCCGGGAAATCCCCGCGGGATTGGCCCGGGCCGCCCCCAATCACCCGCGGGGCTAACTCTGCCCATGGGGTCAGTGCTCCCCCCGGGCCATGATGTACGAACAGTTTTGTCAGTTACTGTCTGGGGTACAGACTTCTTCACATTTCTGAACACGGTAATACACAGTGACATGAGGTAATACTGGGGACATGGGGTAATACCAGTAAAATGGGAAATGCCAGTAACTGTTTTAAAATCACAGTGACATAGGTAAAACAGTAACATCGCGACGCAGGGAAACTCCGCCCATGTGGCTGGACTCCCCAACGGCCCAGATGTACGGAACATTTTTTGTCGTCACAGGTCTGAGACTTCTGTCACATTTCGAACACGGGAAATACACGTGACTTTGGGTAATACACAGGTACATATAAACAGAGTAAAATGAGTAATATCAGTAACATGAGTAATAACAGAATATGAGGAAAAAACACAGGTAAATCTAATACACAGGTAAATCCTAATAATTGTTTTTCCCAGGGGCCCAAATCGCGCCGTGGGATTTCACAAAAAAAATGGGGGGGCCGTTGCGGTCATCTGCGGGACGAGGTCACGGGGCACGGGGAAGACCGGCGCAGGCGCTCATCTCCCACCCGCTCACGAAGGACCTCAACCGCGGGGCCCCGACCTCCATCGGAAGGGAGGACCGGGGGGATTTCTGCTGCGAGGCCCGCTCGTTTTTTCCCGGGTTCTTGCGCGGAAGTACCCCACAGGCAGCGGCGCTGACATCCTGCGGCTAGGATGTCAAGAGAGGACCGGGAGCGGGGCTCCGGGTCCCGGGGAAATTCTGCTGCGACCCCGCTCTGCCCAGGTTCTCGCAGCGGAAGTAGCCCCATAGGAGCGGCGCTCTCCCCTCCTCAAAAAATTCGATGATTGGTCGCGGCTTTTTCACGACCAACAAAAACTTGCCACAAACTTAAACCCGCATGTTGATTGGTCGCGGAACCCCCCGCGACCAATCACCGATTTGGGGGCCACTTTTTTAAAAGCGTCCGCGACAAATCACACATTCTTTGTCCCCGGGGAAAAGGAAAAAATCTACAGACAAACCCCCCCAACCCCCAAAATTTTACTGTGGTAAACCCCAAACAAAAACCCCCGGCTGCAGCAGCAAATAGTCTCATGTCACGGAAACAAACGGTGCAGCCGGGAAAATTTTAAAGCTAGCTGTGCGTCGTCGCGGGTTTTCACAAGCACTATTCACAAGTGACATCATACAAAATTTTTATTTGGTGCCCGGAGAAGATACTGTAACGTTAATTTAAAGTAGTGCACAACCCTTTTAAAAAACGCTTCATGCTTTGGCGCGCCGGTCGGGCCGCATACATATTCAAAATACCCATGCATTTGAATGGGGGACCATCTATTCATATAAAGGGGCCCATTTTCATTTTTTATTCTTACTTTTTTTTTTATTATTTTTATTTTTCACTTTTATTCTTCCTTACCCCATTTGTTTAATGTTTTTTTTATCTCAATCAAGAGAAAAAAAAACATCAAAAATTTTAAAAAAGTAATGCTTTGAGAATATTGCTTTATAAAATAGTGAAAATATTGTTTCATTAAAAAAAAGTTTTAATTCTGAGTAAATTCAAAAAATTCTTTTATTATTCATTCACTCATATTCAAATTTTGGTTCATGGCTATCATTTTTACATTTATTGGTCAAAAAATATTCCCTTAAAAAAGTTTTTGTAATAAAGAAAGGAAACCTTTGTTCATAAAAAAAAACCCCACTGACTCCCAGGGTTGAAAAGGTAATTACGCTTATATAAAATGTTTTTCATGAAGAATATGGTTAATAATGATTTTCATTTATTTATTGTTTTATTTCAAAAACATGAATTCCTATTACATTCGAAATAAATTTTATGGGTATTTCTGATTGCTATGGTACGCGTGATATTATAGGTTAGGGAAAATTACCAGATTTGGGATAGGATAGGGAAAAGACTTTAAGCAAGAATTGAATTTTAAGGAATAAAGGGGCTTTTCTTTTCAAAACCAAAAAGTTTTAAAAGTTTTCAAGAAGAAAAAGCCCCAAGCCCAAAGGGGAAAAGGGATTTTATTTCTGAGTATTAAAACTGTGTCAATTTTCAATTTATTTATCCGCACCACAACTGCAGTATCACCATAGAGAAAACAAAAAACAAAAACAAAATATCCTAAAAAAAAAACAAAATAAAAAATTATTGCAAACTGCATGAAAATTGTAATAATAAAAATTAGGGTTTTGGTAAACTAATTTTTTTATCAAAAAAGTACAAACCTTTCCCCCCACTTAAGGCAAACCCCTTTTTGGGACGTCCTATTTTAATATTAAAAAAAAAAATTTCCATTGTCAAAATGACTAAATGTGAACAAAACAGAGGGCCGCCCTGCTTTTGAGTGAAAAACCATCCCCCTTTTGGCCCAGCTTCAACTGGTGGGTTCGCCCTCTGCCTTTTTCACTTTACGTCACTTACAAGTGGAAAGGTTTTTTTAAAATTAGGTAGGCTGTCCCCCAAAGGGTTGCCTTGACGGGGGGGATGGCTTGTACATTTTTTTGATCAAAAATTTTGTTTACCAAATACCCTTATTATTTATTTCAAATTCATGCAGTTTTGCAATAATTTTTTATTTTGTTTATTTTAGGAAGCGTTTTTTTTTTTCTCTGTTTAAATGGTCTGTGTTTGATATGCATTTCTTTTGCTACACATCAATTCATTTTTATTCAGACCCCGTTTTTTTATTTTCTTTAGTGCATTTTGTGCTATAAGGGGGTGACCGCCCCCTTTTTAGCTGAAAAATCCTCCTGTCGGCCTATGCTTCAAAATTGGGGTTCATCCCCCTGCCCTTTTTCACATTTACGTCCTTTACAAATGGAAAGGTTTTTTAATATAGGTAGGCTGTCCCACAAGGGTTGCCTTGACTGGCGGGGGTGGTTGTAATTTTTTTGACAAAATTTGTTTACCAAAAACCCCTTTTTTTTATTTTACAAAATTATGCATGTTTTTCAATATTTTTTTATTTTGTTTTATTTTTTGGATATTTTGTTTCTTGTTTTTGTTTTTTTCTGTTTTGGTCATTGTTTGATATGCTTTTTCATTTTGCATACAACAACTTACTTTTCATTTAAACCCGTTTTTTTTTTTTAGTTCTTTTGCTTTTTTGCATTAAGGGTGTGACCGCCCTGCTTTTGAGCGAAAAAAACCATCCCCGTATGGCCTAGCTTCAACTGGTGGGTTCAGTCCCTCTGCCTTGACATTACGTCACTTGACAAGTGGGAAAAGGTTTTTTTATTAAAATAGGACTTCCCACAAAGGGTTTCCTTGACTGGCGGGATGGCTTTTACTTTTTTGATCAAAATTATGTTTACCAAATACCCTTTTTATTATTATTACAACTTATGCGTTTTGCAAAATATTTTTTTTTTTTGTTTTATTTTTTGGATTTTGTTTCTTGTTTTTTGTTTTTCCCCTTTTTAATGGTCAAGGTTTTAAAAGCATTTACTTTTGCATAAATCAACTTTCATTTTCAGTTTTAGACCCAGTTTTTATTTTGTTCTTTGTGCTTTTGGGGAAAATAAGGGTGTGACCCCCCCTGCTTTTTAGCAAAAAATCCATCCCGTCTGGCCAAACTTCAACTGGGGGTTCAGTCCCTTGCCTTGTTCAAAATTTCGTCACTTGACAAGTGGGAAAGGGTTTTTAAAATTTGAGTAGGCTGTCCACAAAGGGGGTTTCCTTGACGGGGCGGGTGGCTTTACATCTTTTTATCAAAAAAAATGTTTACCCAAAAACCCTTTTATTATTATTACAATTAAACATGTTTTGCAATATATTTTTTTTTTTGTTTTTTTTAGGGTATTTGTTTTTTGTTTTTTGTTTTCTCTGTTTTTAAAGGTCATGTGTTTGATATGCATTTACATTTGCATACACATCAACTTACATTTTCAGTTCAGACCCAGTTTTTTATTTTTTTTTTAGTCTTTTTTTGTGCATATAAGGGGGTGGACCCCCCCTGTTTTGAGCTGAAAAAAACCTCCTGAGGCCCTATGCCCTTTAACTGGGGGGTTCAGTCCCCCTTTTCCTTGTTCACATTTAGTCACTTGACAAATGGAAAGGTTTTTTTATTAGAGTAGGACTGTCCCCCCAAAGGGTTGCCTTTACGTGGCGGGGGTGGTTTTTAATTCTTTTGATCAAAAATTAGTTTACCAAATACCCTTATTATTATTTTTTCAACTTCATGAGTTTTTCAATATATTTTTTCTTTTTTTTTATTTGGAATTTTTTTTTTTTTTGTTTTTTTTTCTCTGTTTAATGGTATGTGTTTGATATGCTTTCATTTTGCATACACTCAACTTTCATTTTCGTTCAGACCCGTTTTTTTTTTTAGTTCTTAGGCATTTTGTGCTAAAGGGTGTGACCCCCCTGCTTTTGGCGAAAAAAAACCATCCGTCTGGCCCAGCTTCAACTGGTGGGTTCATCCCCCTGCCTTTTTCACATTTACGTCACTTGACAAGTGGAAAGGTTTTTAATATTAGATAGGGCTGTCCCACAAAGGGTTGCCTGACGTGGGGGGGGGTTGGGTTGTACATTCTTTTATCAAAAAATTTTGTTTTCCAAATACCCCTTATTATTATTATTTTCAATTCATGCTGTTTTTCAATTTAAATTTTTTTTTTTGTTTTATTTTTGGAATTTGTTCTTGTTTTTTGTTTTCTGAAGGCATGTGTTTGTATGGGATTTTTCATTTTGCATAACATCAAATTTCATTTTCAGTTCAGACCCCGTTTTTTTTAGTTCTTAGTGCATTTTGGGGGATTAAGGGTGGACCGCCCTGCTTTTGAGCTGAAAAATCCACCTTTGGCCTAACTTTAACTGGGGGGTTTCGTCCCTCTGCCCTTGTTTACATTTACGCACTTGACAATTTGGAAAAAATTTTTAAAATTAAGAGGGGCTGTCCCACAAAGGGTTGCCTTTACGTGGCGGGGGCTTGTCATTTTTTTTTGATCAAAATTATGTTTACCCAAAAACCCTATTATTATTATTACAACTTTATCATGTTTTGCAATATATTTTTTTTTTTGTTTATTTTAGGGTATTTGTTTCTTGTTTTTTTTTCCCCCTGTTTAAGGTATTGTTGAATGCATTTACATTTTTCATACACATCAAATTACATTTTCAGGTTTCAGACCCAGTTTTTTTTTTAGTTTTTTGCTTTTGTGCAAAAGGGTGTGACCGCCCGCTTTTGACTGAAAAAAACCATCCTGCTGGGGCCCATGCTTCAACGGGGGTTCATCCCCCTGCCTTGTTACATTTACGTCACTTTCAAGTGGAAAGGTTTTTATATTAGGTAGGGCTGTCCCCCAAAGGGTTTTCCTTTTAGTGGCGGGATGGTTTTACATTCTTTTATCAAAATTATGTTTCCAAATACCCTTATTATTATTATTTTTACAATTTATGCTGTTTTTTCAATATTTTTTTATTTTTTTTTTATTTAGGATATTTGTTTCTTGTTTTTTTTTTCTCTGTTTAATGGTCTGGTTTTTGATATGCATTTTCGTAGCGCCCGCGTCCCTGCCCTGCCAGACGGGACGCCCCCTCTCCTCACCCGCGCTTAGCGTCCTCATGCTCCCAGCCCCCTGCGCCTATACGTTCCCCCCCGCCCGTGGTCCCGCGCGCTCCTTCCCCGCTACTGGCCTTGGGCGGCGGCCCGACCCTCCCCCGCTCTTAAAGGAGCCCCGGCATTTTTTCCCAAAACATCTCCCCCCATCGGGGGGACTCCACCCTAAAAACTTTTCCCTTAAAGTAGGTGCCCCCCAGCAATGTTGTTTTTCCCGGCATCTCCTCGTTTTTCGCCTTTCACTCCTGATTCCCAGTTACCTGCCCGTTAACCTTCGGCTTGCCTTGTCCCTGGGCCCCCGTTGAGTTTTCCCCAGAGGTTTGGACGTCATCTGCAAGGGGTCCCCGGCTTTGCCTGCCACCCGGGAGCGATCATCTGCCATCCGATGAGTACCCGAGGTCCACCATACAGTCGTAAAAACCTGCCTGTCTAGAGACTGCCGGGCACTTGTTGTGACAACCTCCGTCAAGACCCCTGGTCACTTGCCATGACAACCCCCCAGATCTGCCTGGTCACTTGCCGTGACAACCTCCCCTGCCCCAGGACGGCCGGTCAATTGCCGTGACAACCCTGCCTGCCCCAGAGCCCCTGCGGGTCACTTGCCGTGAAAACCCTGCCTGCCCAGAGTCTGCCTGGCACTTGCTTGAAAACCCTGCCTGTTAGGATTTCCTGTCCTTGCCGTGACAACCTCCCTGCCCAGAAAATGCTGGTCACCTGCCGTGACAACCGCCTGCCCCAGAGACTCCCGGTCCTTTTCCCGTGACAACCTGCCCCCCAGAGTCCCTTTGGTCATTTTCCGTGACAACCTCCGGCCGAGACTCCCTCTTTATTCCCGTTCAACCTGCCTGCCCAAAGGATTTCCTTTGGGTTCACTTGCTGTGCAAACCTGCCTTCCAGAAACTACCTATACCCTTTTCTGCCGTAAAACCCCTGCCCTTTTCCCCGGGGTCCCACCCCGCTTCTTAAAGTAAAATCTTTTGTATAATAAAGCTATGTTTGGGTTTTCCCCCAACCTGCCTGTCCGTCGTAGTTTCCCCCCCAACCCGTTTCAGTTTTTCTGGGCCATGGAACCCTGGCACCCAAACCCCTTCACTCCCGGAACTGTGTCTGAGTTCTCGCCCGAGGTCTAAAAAGGGGACCCTCCTGGGCACCTGGAACGTCAAATCCCCTCTGGACACCTGAAACATCACTTCCAACCTCGCTGGAGCCATGACTCATAATCCGTCATCCCGTGATTCCCCCAAATTTCCCTGGTTTCCATTCCCCGGACCCCGACTGCACTCCTCCTGGTTTTGGGGGCGATCCTGCTCTGGCCGGGTTTCATTAATCTGGCACCCTCATTTTGAACTCCTGGGACACCCTTTAAAAATCTGACCGGGCCAAAATTGCCTTCTCATGTCCCATCTCACCGGGGAGAACCCCCGGTGCTTAATCCTCTCTGGGGGAGAGGGATCCTTTACTGCCTGCCTGCTTTTCTCTTGACCTCCGGGAAAGGAAAACGACGAACCCGGGGGGAAACTTCCCCTGCCATCCTTTCTGCGTCTCCCTCGGGGAGTTTTCAAACCCTTTGGCAATAGCCATAGGTTCCCGGCTTTAGCCTCAGAAATAGCCTGGGGGCAAGAAACTCTAAAATTTTGGGCTTCTGGGGTCTGTCCGGCCCGTTTAAAGACGAACTTGGGGGCCGGGGGGCTTCCAACCTCTTAGATGATTTAATAAATCTTGCCAAAGAATTGACCTTGGTTTCCCGGGAAAGGCCAAAGAATCACCCGTAAAAAAGAAATTTTCCCATCTTGCACCCTGTGTCAGAGATCTATAACCCCTTTCCCTTTTTTGGGG
>JARQOD010011032.1:0-25002 GCA_033576555.1 Oophaga sylvatica
TGCCCTGACCCAGTGAGTCAATGGTCAGGAAGAATTTGTGGTGGAAAGGATTTTAGATTCCAGGTTGTAAGAAATCAGTTACAAATTGATTAAATGGCAGGGCTACCCAGTGGAGGACAACTCATGGGAACCATTAATAACTTTAAATGCTCCTCGTTGCTCCTCTTTCATCAGAGGTACCCCACAAAGCCTGGCCTGGGGTCATCCGGGGTTGTCCCTAAGGGGGAGAATGTAAGGTTCTGTGTACTTGTTCCGAAACCATTTGTTCGTCAGCCATTTTACTTTCTGTTTGCTGAACTATCTTGCCCTCATCAAAATGGATTTCCAGCTTGCATGTTCCCCGCCCTGATTCTCTCCTTTTGCTTCTTAAGCAGCCACAGGGTGACAATCTGCTTAAAGAATCTACCCCTGCAGTGAACCTGTGACCTGACTCCCTAAAGCCTGACCTTGTACTCCAGCTTTTCTGAGGAACTCTGAAGCATTTGTGGACTCTGAACCCTGTTTCTTGAAAGACCCACTTTGCATGGACTTACGGTAACAGAAAGAAGACCTGAACCTGTTGTGGAGAGGATTGCTAGCTTAGATAACTCTGGCCTGCTGTGGTCCCCCTGCTTCGTGTCTGCAAAGGTGAACTTTTTTTTTCCCAACTTGTATGAAGTAATACAAGACTTTCTATATCAAACCTGTGTCTCATGTATTTTCATCGCCCCCAGCACAAGAGCTATATGAACTGTACCACTACATTACACAGGCTCCGTGCTTACCTGGTGTACGAGCGGAGCAGAGCCTTGTGGTACGGGTTTTAAGAAGTGGGCGCGTGTGTATGGAGCGGAACCGCGGTGTACGAGGTGTACGAACGGAACCGATGTTCGGGTGTAGGGTGCAAAGCCGCATGTTACAAGGTTTAGGAGTGTGGCTGCGTATGTACGAGGTTTTATGGAGTGAACCTGTGTGTACTGAGGGGAAACCTTTTTGCGCGGGTGCGGAGGGGAGCCATGTGTGCGCGAGATGTACGGAGCGGAGCCGTGTGTGCGCGAGGTGTACGGAGGGGAGCCGTGTGTGCGCGAGGTGTACGGACGGACCCCGTAGGCGGCCGTTGTGCGCGGGTGTACGGAGCCGTGCGTGTACAAGGTGTTAGTGGGGAGCATTCATACCTCCCAACTGTCCCAATCCAGGGGGGACAGTCCCGATTTTGAGAAGAGTCGCCCCGCTGTCCGGCTGGAGCTTACTTTTCCGTGGACACAGGAGTACCGGCGGGCCCCGAGGAGCACTTTAAACTTGTCTTTTTTTTTTCCCAGTACCGTCAGTGTGCCCACATACCAGCCCTGATCCCATAATGCAGCCACTGTGCCCTCATACCATCAGAGTGACACAGTGCTAAAGGGGTGTAGTTGGGGGTGGACAGGGGTGGATTATTGTGAAAGGGGGTGGGCCAGGGCGTGGCCTAAAATTGCCACGCCGCAACCTCCGTCCCTCTTTGCCTCTTCAAAAGTTGGGGTAGCTAAATCATCCCGAAGAAGTTGCCCCAGCCTCTTTTTTGAAGATTTCCCATTGAAGGAGAAACTCACCACCTCTCTTTGCAGCCTGTTCCATCATTGATCACCCTTCAAAAAAGTTTTTTCTAATATCTAATCTGTGTCTCTTCCATTCAGTTTCATCCCATTGTTCTAGCTTTCCTTTGCAAATGAGTAATTGTGTAAAAGCAAAAATAATCAAAAAAGGTACCGTGGCAAAGTCACAGTGTCACTGAGGCTATTTATCTTCATTTTCTCCCATAAAAATTTGTTGAAGGGTTAATCGGCCATTTTAAGGACTGATTTTTGGGGGCAACCATAGAGGGGGTGGGAAATTTCCATTATCTTCACCCCAGGGTTTTGGTCTGTGGTACAAATATTCGACCTTCAAAAGGGATTCATGTTTTTAGGCTGGAAGTGGAACCCCAGTGCTAGTTGTCCTGACAAGGAAAATTGAAACGGTCATTTTGTTTTTCCGAACACCACAACCACAAGGCGTGCTGTATGTTTTTGCCTTATTTTTACCTTCGGCCAAGAAGGCATGTTTCTTTTGATATAGCATGGTTATGCGCACTCCTAATAAAACGTAAGAGTCTTAAAGAGACAGTTTCCGTTGCCTCCTTTGCAGCAGCGAATGAGCCGTCTCCACAGTAATATACATTTTGTGAAAAAGTATTTGACCCTTTCCTATTTCGTATTTTTTTTTTGTTTTGTACCCTAAATGTTTCAAATCCCAAACAAATTTAGACAAAGATACCCGAGTAATCCAAAAGCAGTTTTTAAAGAAGGTCTTTTTTTCAAGGGGAAGAGAAATCCGAACCTACAAGGCCATGTGTGAAAAATTGATTGCCCCCCCCTTAAAAGCTAAAGATAAATTAATGGTGGTTTTATTATATCTTTGGAAGCGATTCAAATTCCCTACCACACCCGGCCTGATAACTGCCACACCTGTTCTCAATCAAAGAATCCCTTAATTAGACCTGCCGGCAAAGTGGAAGCAGCCCTAAAGATTCCAAAGGCTAGACAGCATTCAAAGAAATTCTAAACAAAGAGAAACAAAGTAATTGAGATCTATCACTCTAGAAAAAATTATAAAACCATTTCTCAATTTTGGGACTCCACGAACCCAGTGGGAGCCATTTCCACAAATATAAAAATGGAAAAAGTGGTGAACCTCCCAGGAGTGGAGGATATCAAAATTACCCAAACACTGTGCAACTCACCAAGGGTCACAAAAGACCCCACAATAACATCCAAAGAACTGCAGGCCTCATTGCCCAGTTAAGTATGGGCTCCCCATAAGAAAGAGACTGTGCAAAGTGGCCTGCATGGCAGAGTTTCCAAAGAAACCATAATGAGTAATAAGAACATAAAGGGGTCGTCTCGTTTTCCAAAAACATCTTATATCCCCAACACCTTTGGGAGAATACTTGTGGACTTATGAGACAAAAGTTGAAATTTTTTGGAGGGAAAAAGTCCATTACATCTGGCAGGAAGTAACACAGCATTTCAGAAAAAGAAATTTTACCAACAAAAAAAAGGGGGGGAGTGTGATGGTGGGGGCTGTTTTGCTGCTTAAGGACCGGGGGGACTTACTTGGAAAAAGCATCCATGAATTCTGCTATCTATCAAAAAATCCTGAAAGAAATGTCCGGCCCCATTTTTGGGCCCTTAAGCTGAAAGCCTTGGATTTGCAGCAGGGCAATGATCCAATACACAACAGTAAGTCAACCTCTGAATGACTTAACAAAAAAAAAAATTTGGGCTTTGGTCCCCCAGTCAAATTAATGACTTTAACCAAATTTAAATGCTGGGCAGACCTTAAAAAGACAGTTCATGTTTGGGAAACCCCATGTGGTGAATTACAAAAAATTTTGCAAAGAGATGGGCCAACTCCTCCAGGTTGTAAAAGACACCTCCTCTTTAGCAAGAGGGCATGCCCAAAATTTTAAGCACAAAATTCAAAGACGGCCCCCCAAAAACCCCGTGATCATCCCACTTAGAAACCCCCTAAAAAAAAAACAAAAATAAAAAAACCCTTCTTGGAATTTTTTGAAAAAAAAAGCAAAATATTCGGGAAAAACGGGGGATAAAAAACAACAAAGCTTTTTTCTTTTAACCGGTAAAGGTTCTCTTTAAACCTTGAAGTTTGGAAAGGGAACCCCATGGCATCTAAGTCGCTGGATAGTGGGGGGCTTTTTCCCCCTTGTTTTTCCCTTTTTTTGGGGTGTTAAAAAAGCAAGATGGTTGTTTATTGGCCTGGGCCCTATGGGGGGGCAACAATTCCCATAAATGAGACCCGATTTTCTATGCATGCTCATAGATAAAAAATGAACGAAAAGCCCCCAAGCATGTGTGCATTGCCACAAGATCGTCGCGGTTCATTTTTATTCTCACGCTATCTGCTGTTTTCTTTGTTTTTGGGCAGCTAGGGATTTAAAATTTTGTCTGTGCCGGTTGGGACGGTGCAGTTTCCCCGGTTTTCAATGATTATTTGTTGATTGGTTTCCTTTAAATTCCGGTTTCTGTTTTGGGGTTGCCAGTGAAACTTCATGCAACCACAATAGGAATGAATCGATAACTTTAGTTTTGAGTCCTTTTTTCTAACTCAATTGGTTAGAGTTTTTTTTCCAACCATTTTTTCCTTTGGGGTTTGGGTGTATGCAAGCGAGTGTTACCGTCTGTTTATATGTCTAATTTTATTTAGCTGAGATCACCCCCCAACCTTGTGGTAGTCGGGGGTCCTTCTTAATAAAACGGGGTTGGGGGTTTAGGGGACGGGTTTTTGGTTGGGGCGGGGGCCCCTGAAACCTTTTCAGTACCCCCCGGGGGAGGATTAGTTAGGACCCCATTTTTTGGGGCGGGGTTAATCCCGGTCCCCCTCTTTCCGTTTAGTCATCAAGTCCTCAAATTAACCCTGGTTCAGCAGAGATCGTGTCAGGTAATCATTCTATACTTACATGCTTTTTTTCTTATACTATTGTTGTATAGAGTGTTGTTCCTGTATTAAAATTTTTTTCGACATTGTATACATATCATTAGACAGCGGACATTTTCATGGCCAAAAAATTATTCCAGTTACCAGGCCCAGACCCAGGGCTCGCAGTTGCAGGGATTATCCATGGAGCTGACGGACATTAACCCCAAAGTTTTGTCTCCCCGGGAAAAAACCCAGAGTTGAACCTAAAGTAGCCCCCCCGACGGTTCTGGTGGGCGAGACAAATTTTCCCTTTCCCCGGGGGATGTAAAGGGGGTATTTTCGGCTTCGGCCTCGTCTCAGGGGGATGACAGAGAGGGGAATTGTTTCTCCTCTGCAAGGGGCCCCCAATCCTGGAATTTTCCTTCCCTTTTCCCATCCCCGTTTAAAATGTCTGTAGATCAATTTTTTACTGCCCGGGGTTTTGGATTTGATGCCCCCAAACGGGCCCTTGCTGAGAAAAAAATTCGTAAATACGAGGGGGATCGCCTGCAGGGGAATTTCTTTGATTTTTAGATGGGCCCAGATACTCAGTGGAATGACCATTTAGAGCCAGTTTTGTCATGGGCTTTTGATAATTAAAAGACTTTTGGCTCAGTATGATTTTCCCCCCTCATTCACGGAGCTGCTATGGCCTTAGCTACCGTACTGATAGGGGCTTGGGGAGGGTGGGGAAAACCCCCTCCCGTTGTTTTCCACCACCCCAAAGCCCCATGTTGAGGTTCCCTTTGTCTGTTCGGGGGGGCCATGCAGTTGGAGGGCATCAATTCGAGCATCAATTGAGACCCCCATTTTCTATGCATGCTCATAGTAAATAGATAGATACAAAAAAACCTAAGCATGTGTGCATTGCCACGAAAAAGTCGCGGTTGACATTTTGACTTCCACAGCGATCTGTGTTTCTTTGTTTTGGCAGTAGGGAGTTAATTTGTCTGTGCCGTGCGGGGGCTGGGTCAGTTTCCCCCGGCTGAATTGATTATTTTTTGTTTTGGTTTTTTCCCTTTTAAAATTTCCCTTTTCGGGGGGAGTTCCCAGTGAAACCTTCAGCAGACCACAGTGGAAAAGAATTGATAGACTTTTGTTGTGAGCTCCTTAGTTGTTTAAGCTCAATTTTGGTTTTAAATTTATTTTCCCCGACCTTTTTTTTCCTTTGGGGTTTGGTGGTATGCAAGCGAGTTTTTTCCTGTCTGTCTTAAATGCAATCTGTGTTTTAGCTGAATCAGCCCATATCCTTTTGGGGGGAGTCGGGTCCTCTTGGGGGAGTTACAGGGTTCAGGTCGATAGGGACAGGGTTGGGTTTGGGGAACTTGGCCTCTGAACCATTTTCTTCCCTAAGGTGGGGATTAGTTAGGACCCAGTTTAGGGCCGGTTTTTAGATCCGGTCCACCCTTTCCTGTTTCACTCATAAACCCCTCAAGATAAACCCTGAGTTCAGCGAGATCGTGTGGGGTAAATCTATTCTATACTTACATTTTTATTTTGTATACAGTTTTGTAAAGAGTGTTGTTCCGTATTAAATTTACGACATTGTATACATTCATTAGACAGCGTGACTTTTCACGGCCAAAAAATTACCCCCTTTCCATGGCCCCAGTCCCCCATGGCTCTGCATTCAGGGAAATCCAGGACTGGGGGACATTAAGTCAAAGTTTTGTTCCCTGGAGCAACCGAGTTGCCCAAAAAGTCTCTCCCGGACGGTTTTCACTGGGGGGCGAGACAAATTTTTTCCCCCCTTCCGGGGGGCATGTAAATTGTTTTCGGTTTGGGGGCCTCGTCATCAGGAGGAGACAAGAGTGGGAATTGTTATCTCACTTCGAAGGGGGGACCCTAAACCCCGGGGTTTTTTTCCCTTCCCCCCCGGGGATCCCCGGTCTACTGTCTGTAGATAAATTTTTTATGCCCTGGGATTGGTATATGATCCCCCAATCGGTCTTCTCTGAGACAAATTACTAAGATACAGCAGGGAGATCGCCTAAAAGGGAAAATTTGTTTCTGAGTTTCGTAGTGGGCCCAGATACTCAGTGGAATGACCCCAGCTCTTAGGGCCAGTTTTGTCATGGGCTTTTTATAAATTTTAAAGCTTTTTGGCTCAGTATGATTCCTCATTCACTGGGGCTGCTAGGCCTTAGCTACCATGATAGAGGCTTCGGGAGGGGTGGGTAACCCCACCCCCTTTTTTTTTCTCCACCTACCATAAAGTCCCTTTTTTGGGGGTTCCCTTTTCTGTTGGGGAGAGCCATGCATGGGAGGACACATTTTGTAGGGGGGATTGGAGGACGCCGCAGGACTAGAAGATGTTTTTTGCGGGAAAGAAGGACATTTTGTTGGAGAATGCCCCCCCCCTTGCCTTTTTGAGAAAAAAGCCCCCGGAAAACTTTAACCCCGGGGTTGTGTGGTGGACAAACCCCGGGAAGTATGATTTTTTTCCCGCCAGTTCTTCTCAGTTCCTTGTACATGGAGGTGGTTTTGGTACGGAGTGGAGAATTGTCTTTCTTTTTTGTAGTGGTTCCGGGAAATCGGTTTACCTTTGCCAGCTCAAGGTATCATTGAGTGTTTGGAAAACCGCCCCCATTTTTCCCATTGAGCCAGGCCTCTGGCCAAGGTGCTTGTTCTGAGGTTCTAATTTTGACCTTGGGGGGGGCAATACATAGGGAAAAATTATCTTGTTAGGTTTGGGGGGTTACTACCCATTGTTTGGGTTCCCCTTTTGGTTAAACATAACCCTGTGTTAAAATTTGGGGCAGTCAGAAAAAACCCCCAATGGGTGAGTTTTGCAAAGCAACCATGAACAAGTATCGTGGGGTCGGCCAGTACATCCCCCCTTTTTTGGGGTTTTTTTGGGGATTTTTCTCTGAGGAGGGGTGTCGGATTGCCTCCTCTCGCGTGTATGTGCTCTTTAAAACTCCTTCCTGAGCAAGTTGCCTAAAGCTAGGTTTATAACTTTCGGGGCCTGGGGATATGAAAGATTATATTTCTGAAAGCTGGCCAAAGGGCTTTAGCCCTTTTTTCCCCCCTACCCGGGGTTTTCCCCTTTGGGAAAAAAAAAGAGGAGGCCCCCGCCCTTGTTGGTTTCCGCAACTTAATGGTTCTTTGGATCCGTATCCCCTCCCTTATTCGATCTCTTCAATAAAATTTTTTGGGGGCCCCCCAAGGTTCTCTAAATTGGATTCAGGGGGGGGGGGATAATTGATTAGGATAAAAGAGGGGATGAGTGGAAAACGGCGTTTAACACCCGGAAGGGGCATTTGAAAAATTGTCATGCCTTTTTCTGATACTGCACCAGCATTTTCCAACATTTTGTTAATGACATTTTTTTTTCACCTTTGGGGCTGTTGGGGTGTATATTTTTACACATTTTAATTTAATCGCCCCTCTTTGTTCTCAGGAGCATGTGGACAGGTGTTGCAGATCTTGGAGACAAAAAAAATACGCCAAACTGAGAATTGTATTGCCGTACAGGAACTTCAGTTTTTTGGGGTTTTTGGGTCACCCCGGGGTTTCCCCAGGGGCCCTGAAAAGTGAAGCAGGCTTGAAGGGACACCAGGGATCTTAAGGTTTTTCGCGTTTTTTGGGGTTTGCTAACTACACCCGGAAATTTTTTTGTAATTTTCATTGTCTCAAACCTCTCACTGAATGACAAGAAAAAAGGGCGGATTTTTAAAAAGGGCGGACAAAGTTTCCCCAAACCTTTTCCTTTGAAAAAGTTTTGCTTCGGAAACCCCCCCCCATCCAACCAAGCATCTCAGCCGTTCAATTTTTGGGGGGGGGGTGCGTCTGACGTAGGGGGGGTGCTTATTGTCCCGGGTCCGCCCCTGGTAAATGGCCTGCGCTTTTTTTCTAAAAATTGTCGTCCGCCGAAAGGAATTATGATATCGGCAATAGGGAATTTTTTGGCCCTTAAATTGCTTTTGAAGAATGGGGGTCACTTTTGGGGGGGCAGTTCCCCCCGTTACCGTATTATGATCACAAGAACCTTTGTTTTTTGGACCGCTAAGCGTCGAATTCCAAAAAACCGTTGGTCGTTGTTTTTTTACCATTTAATTTTTCGTCATTATCCCCCGGGGTCTAAGAATGTAAGGCTGATGCCTTGTCTCGAGTTTCCCAGGGGCCGGAAACGAAGACCCAGTCCTCCTTCAGGAGGGGGTGGTTAGTGTCGGCTGTATTTTCTGGCTTGAGGAGGGGGGTGTTAGAGGCTCGGGGGCCCCGCAGGGACCTCCAGGGAGATGTTTGTCCAAATCTGTTGAAAAAAGGTTTTGAGGACATAAAAAATCTGCTCTAGAGGACATCCAGGGAGTAAGGCTACTTTAGATCCCTTTTTTCGCCGGTTTTGTGGCCTAAGTAATAAAGATTTATAAACTTTTGTGCGCATGGGGTGTGTGCTGCTCTAAAACCCCCATCCCTTCCGTCTGGGACCCTTTTACCCTTGAAACTTCGGAGCGTCCATGATCATTTTATCTATGGATTCATTAGGACCTTCCTCCGTCGTCAGGGAATACGTCATATGGTGGTTGTTGACAGGTTCAGTAAGAGGCACATTTCGTTGGTCTTCCTGCACTCCCTAATGCTAAAAACTCTGGCGCAGGTTTTCTTAGGGAGATCGTTGACTTCATGGGTTGCCTTCTGATGGGTGTCAGAAGGGGGCTCGTTTGTGTCCAAATTTTGGAGGGCATTTTGTTTAGTCGGGGATGCAATTTCATTTTCCCCGGCTTTTCATCCGCAGCCAAGGGGTGACGAGGTCTGAACAGAGTTAGGACATATCTCCGGTTTGTTTTTTTCGAGCCAAGAGGATGGTCTTTTTTTCTTGCCTCTGGCAAGTTGCTCTTACAACAGGGAGCGAGTCCACTGGTAAGTCCCCGTTTTTTGGGCATTGGTTCCACCCCCCAGTTTTGTACTTTCAAGGGGGGGGGGGCCCTTCTGGGGTTCCTAGGAGGAGCGTTTCTCGTCGTCACTTGCTTCTTTTGTGGAGAGGTGTATTGAATAATTTGAGTGCGTGGGAACCGTTACAAATAGGCTGATAGGGAGAGTTTTTGGTCCAGATTTAATGTGAACATCTGGTATGGTTGTCTACCAGAATATAAAACTTAAGGTGCCCTCCTGAAAACTGCCCAGTTTCCCTCGGCCGTACAGGATCATTCCCCATAATTAATCCTGTGGCTTTCGTTGGACCCCTCCACGTTTAAAATTCAAATGTGTTCCACAAGTCATTACTTAAAAGGTATGTGGCACCAGTCAACCGTCACCTCCCCCTCCCCTCCTGTGGGTCAATGGTAACTTGGAATTTCAAGTTCAAAGATCATTGACTCACGTCTGAACGCCGTCCCTTCAGACTTGGTGCATTGGAAGGGGTATGGCCAGAAGAGGGGGAAGACTGGGCCCTAATCTGATGTTAACACAGATCGTTTGTGGACCTTCCACAAAAACTCCCCCGGGGGGCCCCCGGCCCGAGGGTCCAGAGGGCCCCTCGTAGAAGGGGGGTACTGTCATGTGTGCATTGCCACGAAGTCGCGCGGTTGCACATTTGACTTTCAAGCGTTGCTGTTTCTTTGGTTTTTGGGCAGCTAGGGATTAATTCTGTCTGGCCGGTGTGGGGGGGTGCAGTTCCCCGGCTGAAATTGATTATTTGTTGTTTGGGTTTTTCCTTTAAATTCCTGTTTGTCTGCTTGGGGAGTTGCCAGTGAAACCTTCATGCAACCACGATGGAATGAAAACGTATAGACTTTAGTTGTGACTCCTTAGTTGTTCTAAGCCAACTTGGTTTGATTTATTTCCCAGACCATTTATGTTCCTTTGGTGTTTGATGTTATGCAAAACGAGGTTATCCGTTGTCTTATTGTCTAACTGTGTATTTAGCTGAGATACCCAATCCCTTTGGTGGTGTCGGATCCTTCTTAGGATGATTACGGGTTCAGGGTCTGATAGGGACAGGGTTAGGTTGGAGACTTGGACCTCTGAACCATTATCAGTACCTCCAAGGTGAGGGATTTTTTAGGACCCAGTTTAGGGTCGGTTAGATCCCCCGGCCACCTCTTTCCTGTTTCAGCTCATCAAGTCCTCAAAATTAACCCTGGTTCAGCAGAGATGTGTCAGGTAAATCTATTCTATACTTGCATCTTAAGTTGCTAACTATTTTGTATAGAGTGTTGTTCCTGTAATTTAAAATTTATGACATTTTATTACATATCTTAGACAAACGTGACACCAATATAGCTAGATACTAGAGAAAAATAAACTGAAAAAAAGGTGTATTTTATTATGGACTTTGGAATGATGGCAATTTTCTAGTTTAATGGCGGGAGCTGAAGATGGGCGCGCACCACATTGGTGTACCCCGGGCTATGGGGGACTCGGCACCCAGCCCATTTATTTCATGGGAGTCACTGGCGCGGGACTCGGTCCGTGGCCCTGGCGGTCAGCAATGGGGAATATTACAGGGTTTTTAGTTTAGTTCGGTGACGCCCCTGTGGTTTCTGATCTGATTGACCACCCCTCAGGGTGATCTCTGAGGGGATTTTATGGCAGTGGTGTTTTTGTCCCCCACAGGTGGGACTGGCCCTCAAAGTCTATGGTGGTGATGCAGGGTGCAGATAAGAATTCAGTCACACACAATGCAGTCTCTTTCCATACCTTTACTTGTTGATGTTGCAGGTATGCCCGGGAGCTGGTCAGGTTGGAGAATGCACATTCAGGAATTGTTGAGCAGGTTAGAGGCCTCCTTTCTCCTTGTAATGTGTGTGAGTACAAACTTGCATAAGTCAATGCAACTCCTCTCAATAGCAACTACGCCCTGCCAAATTGTGGTGGAGCCTTCTAGTGACGAGAACAAGTCTATGTGGCGGTACCTTGCCAGACTCCTGTTCTGCCTGACCCCGGTTACGTATCGGCACTTGGGGCTACCTTCTGCGACTTGAAGTCCAGCAAGGCCTCGGTTTTCTATACTAGACGTGAAGTACTAGCAATGCTTCGGACCCGGTGTCCGGTTAAACTGAGTGAAGGTGATCTGTCACCGAAGTCACTCTTCCTTTCTCCCACTCGCCTGTCGCCTGCTCTCGCCCTTAACATAAGCACGGGTAGCAGTGAGTGTAGTGGTCAGCTTTCCTTCAGAGCTCACTGACCTGTTCTCAGTTGCCTCGTTGGTATAACTGCTGTAGTTCCCTTCCTTCTTTTCCTTCACAGAACTCTGTCCAGGAGCAGCTACAGGACGCTTCGTAAACTGTAACACGCGGTAGCTCTGAGAGTCACTTTCCACTTTCTTAGGAACACAGGCAGCTTGTTCTGAGATAGCAGTTCTGATTGTAGTTCTGACTAGGCTAGAGTAAGTCCGTCTACTCGTACCAGCCTCCACGTCTGTATAATGAACTATCTGAGCTCCTTCAGGAATCAGTCTTCAATCCTCTCCCTCCAAGACTGAACTCTCCTTCCTTCCGTCTGTCTCTGACTGAAACAGAAACTAAACGAACCTCTCTGTCCAAAGACGGAACTTGAAATGACACTATTGCTACGTCACACTACTAAATAGTTGAAATGCTCTAGTGGGCAGTGTTGAGAAGTGTGTGAATGAATATCAGGCTTTACAGTTACCTTTCTGTGCATTTTCCAGGAGACATGTGGCCTTGCCAGCTGGGCCACACATAAACACACACCTGTCGTGTTTACTGACAGCTTGCTCTGCACAGACACTCTGCAAAACAAGTGTCAATCAAAGTTCCAGGACTTTCTTACAGCCCACTACTCACTGTATAGTGAGCGGTGACTGTAGACGCTTTGTGCGTAGCCCCATGACTGAAAGCTGGCGGTTCCTAGTAGGAAATAAGTTCATTTTCTTCCAGTAGCTCCACTTCAATAAGGCAACCGAGCGCATTATATTGCTATTTATCTGGAGATTAACGCTATAACTGCAGGTAAATATAATTTTTTTTTATAGTGACAGGTACCATTTAATCTGTTGCCTATAAAACTAGATGTTTGGCGAGTGTATTACTTGAGCTCAGAGTCAATCTGCAGACAGAAACTCCTCCTGTATGCACCTATTCACATTAGTTTGGATGTGCCAGTCAGATTTTTTTTGTCTTTTGAATGTTAGCTTACTGACAGAGCACTCCGCCCCCACCAGGTGATGGTTTTAATTACAGCAGGTCCCTACTTACCCATAAAATGCTGGCATTGCTGACAGAAGTGTCCACTTTCACCCAGGAATTCAGATTTCAGCCTAGAGAGGTATTCACACAGGTCAGGGACCCATCAGACTTGAGACCACCTTGACGATGGTTGGTGGGCAAATAATATTTGGCCAAATTTTATACTAAGGTCTCAAATTTTTCCTAATATTCCAAAGCCGTATTGCTATTCAAAATTTCAATATTCCATATTGACATGCTTTAGTATGATCGAGTGCAACCTTTTTTTGTATATTGTTTTATGGGGGTAGCTCCTCCTGGTTTGCACCTATTCACATTAGTTTGGATGTGCCAGTCAGGTTTTTTTTGGCTAGTGTGTTGATTGATAGCTTGGCTGTTCAATCTGAGACTGGAAGGTGCTTGCTGTCTCCATGTGTTTCATTATCCTAGGTGATTGCCAGGCTACTTAAATGGGTACTACTTCCAGACCTACTGTGTGATTTGTCTATGTGTGCTTGTGTTCTGTTTGTGGATCTTCGTTGCCTGACCTTGGACCTCGTTCTGACCATCCATCTGTGCCATGTGTTCTGTTTGTGGGATCTTTCGCTGCCTGACCTTGGACTCGTTCTGACCATCCGTCTGTTTAACCCCTTCTGCTGTGATCCATTATCCTCCGGGTATTCTGACCTCGGAACATTACCTGACTACACCTTTGTCTTTCCTTCTGTTTATGACGTACATTCCTGCTTTTTTAACTCGGATCCTGGCCGTGAGAAGTGACTTAGCGTCACTTTATGTCTGGCCAATAACTTTTTTTTTTTTAGTAAGCATGGAACCTGTTCCATGTTCTGTTACCAGGTGGTGAATTTGTCGCAGAGGACTCAGGATCTGACTAATGAATGCCACCCAGACTCTCTGGTACATTTTATCAGAGGATAAAGTATGACAAATACAGTTTATCCTTGGGGCTTCCACAATCCCGTTATTGATTGGTGTCAGAAAGAGATTGTAAATGGAGCCCCAATTGTTTCAAGAAAAGTCTAAAAATGTACAAATATGATCCGCTACTCTGAAGGGTCTGCTGGGGTACCTGAAGGACTTCGGCCATGTGTTTTCGGAAAAAGAGGCAGAGATACACCTATCCATCGTCCTTATATATTGTGCTACTGATCTTATCCCTAAAGCCAAATTGCCTAAGGCTAAGTGCCACACGTTCAGGAATGTGTGCAGAATTTTCTGAGCAAAACCGGACTTTTTTCGCGTAAAAAACGCATGCGTTTTTGTCGCGTTTTCTGAAGGATTTTGCACGGTTTTGGTGCGTTTTTGCTTGTTTTTGGTGCGTTTTTACGCAAAATTTTTCCTGAGCATTCTAGCTCAATAATATAGCGGGAAAACGCTAGTTTTCCGCAAAATTAATGAACATGCTGCTTTTTTTTCCGCAATGCGTTTTTTTCGCGGAAAAAAAAAACGCACCATGTGCACAAAAATTGCAGAATTCATTCTAAATAATAGGATGCTTAATTCATGCATTTTTTACTCGTTTTTTGCCTCGAAAAAAACATGAATAATCCTGAACGTGTGTACTTAGCCTAAAGCTTGCCTTTACAATTTTTCTCGGCCACCATGAAAGAATATGTTAACGAAAGTTTAAGAAAGGCTCACATCTGTCCTTCCTCCTCCCTGTAACTGCCAAATTTTTCTTTGTTAAAAAGGAAGATGGGGTTCTCTGTACTTGCTTCAATTTCTGAGAACTAAGCAAATCACAGTTAAATATACTTACCCTCTTCCACTCATCCCTGACCTATATAATCAGCTTTTGGGGGCCAGGGTGTTTTCTAAACTTGATCTTAGAGGGGCTTACAATTTGATAAGCATCCAGAAGGGTGATGAGTGGAAAACGGCGTTTTTAACATCTGAAGGTTATTTGAAAACCTTGTCGTGCCATTTGGATTATCCAATGCACCTGCTGTGTTTCAAACTTTTATGCATTATATTTTCTCTCATTGATTGGAAGATATGTTGTGATTTACCTGAGTGATATTCTAATTTTTCTCACCAGTTTTGATATAGGAAAGATGTGTATCTTCGTACCGTGTTCGTACCATCCAAGAACAATTGAAAACCAAATTACAAGAGCCACCAAAAATATCAAGGAATCACTGCTACATTACAAAGCTAAAGAAGAAAATAACCGGGTGCCTCTAGTGGTCACCTACAATCCAAGTCTGGAGATGCTAAGGGGAGCTGCACGGAAACTACAACCTTTACTACAAAAAAGATGCCCGATTACAATCCATATTTCCAGACCCCCCACTACTATTTTTTTAGGCAGCCCCCAAATCTAAGAAGCATCATTGTCAGAAGCTCCCTGTCCTCCCAACAGCTGCAGGAACCTTTCCTTGCAGACAAAAGAAATGCAAGCCCTGTACATCTATAATGACCACGGACAGGATAAAGATCCCAACTCCCATCAGGACTACAAGATACCAGGTACTTTCAGCTGCATCACATCTAATGTGGTGTACCTAATTATATGTACTAAATGTCCAACTGGGGGTCTGTATGTGGGGGAGACCGGGCAAAAAACTGAGAACAAGGATGAATTCTCATCGCCAACGATAAGAAAAAAAGAATGGATTTACCTGTGGCCAAACACTTTTGTATGCCCGGTCATAGCATGACAGATATGGAATTACTTGTATTAAAATCTAACTTCAAATCTGAGAAGGATAGAAAAGTCTGGGAATATAAACTTATGTGACCTTTGACACTCTTAGTGCTGGATGAATATATCCCAGAGTTTTATGTCGTTCTACAACAATTAAGGAATCTGCCTCCCTGACCTTTTAGGGTCATCACAACACAATACCAGAACCCCAATCAGAGGGTAATAAAACCTCACTCCTTATCTATGAACTAGTCATATTTATGTTAATCCCTCTGCCATAATGACAGTTCTGCTTATGTCACTTGTCCTACCTATTGAAATTTTTTTCTGTGCTATTTTGTGTATAAATATGTGATTCTTCAATGTTGTATTAGTCTATGCCTATGAAGAGACCTGAGTAGCCCTCGAAAGCTTGCAATTTGTTACCATCTTTTCAGTTAGCCATTAAAAGGTATCAACCACTGAGGACTCTCAAGTCTAAATATTTCTCACCAGTTTTGGACACTCACTAGGATATGTTTGTTTTGTGCTACAAGGTTGAGGGTGTTTGCTAAATTAGAGAAATGAGTTTTTTCTGTTCAGGAAATATCATTCTTGGGGGTTTATCTTGTCAGCAGAAGGGTTTAAAAAAAGACCCTAAGCAGGTGCAGGCCGTAAAATGATTGGGCTCAGCCTTGTGATCTTAAGGCTTTTTGGGGATTCGCTAAATAATATAGAAAATGTATCAAGAGTTTTTTCTCAAATTGCAAAACCTCTTACTGACCTTCACATAAAGGGGCGAATCTGAAGGTTTGGTGGCCGGGTGCTACTGCTTTGTCTCTACCTTCTGTTTATTATGTACTTCGTGGCTTTTGACCTCAGACTCCTGACTATCCCGTCTCACAGCTTGGCGTGAGAAGTGACGCCGAGTCACAATTGCTACTAGTGTTGAGCGATACGATAATGCAAATATCGGCTATCGGCCGTTATTAGCTCTATCGGCCTTTCGATAATTCGTTTTCGATATTTTCGTCTTATCGAATACCGGGAAACGGATTTGTCACTGTCACTGTGAGTGTCCGTCGGTCGGGTCTGTCAGGAGTCAGCGGCACTTACCTGCAGAAGATCTCCGGCGGTCACGTCCTGGACTGCTTGATGGCCGCCATTATCTTCTCCCTGGCGGTCACATGCAGTTTTGCGATAACTGCAGTGACTGCTGGGTAATCCCGCCGTAAAGCAGTCAGTCCGATGACGTCAACCGCCCGGGGGAAACAGGTAATCAGCCGTGCTGCGCCGGATGACAGGCTCGCCTGTCATTCTGATGTAGCAGAGCTGGATCGTCGTGGGACACTCGTTACTATGGACTGCGTCGGTCAGGTGGTATACTTTTTTTTTTTCATTTTTTTACAGGAGATCGATGGCGTCGCAGCAGGATGAGACAGTAATAAAAGAAATGAAAACTGTGTTTTTTTTTTTAAATTAAAAAATTTTTTTGGAACATCACCCGTCCGGGTACATAAACAATTTAACTATTTATTTACATACAGGGGCCTGTCCGGGTTATTTAGACTTCTTTGGCAGGGGTGTTACCGTACCACCTGGTACTCTTCTGGTGCTTGCCAAACATCCGAGACACCAAGGACCACCAGGACCTGATGACGTCGTGTGGCCTGTACAGTAAGTCGTGAACCCGCTATCTGGGTCTGTGTGGCCACCTCTTTCATCTCTCTCCGGGTCTGGAGCCCTATGTCAGGAGTACGAACCCCGGGGGCCTAAAGGCGCCGGGTACGGGCCACATACTTATCATGTCCATAGTGGGGCTGTGAGAGCCACTGGGGGAGGTGGGGAGATTTACGGCGTGGGGGGGCACTTTTGCAGAGGCCTGGATGTGGGAGGTGAAGGCTTCGAGGGTCTACAGGGTTCCTGACACAGGGGGGGTGGGGTCGCACCTGGTAACATTTGGGCGTACACCCTTGTAACCCCAGTGTCGGGTGTAAGTCCCAAGTTTTCCTGGCAACAGGTCCCTCCCCGGGTGCCTTCTGGGAGGTGACCCCCACGTCCCCGGGTCACAAAGACTTCTAAATAAAGTCCAGGCTCCTTGATGAAGCCCCACCCCACCTTTAAAATTTAAAAGCTCCGAAAGCACCTTACGCCGCGGCTCCTCAGGGTTCCTTTTCCTTTCTAAATCCGGTCCTTACTGCCGGTCCTTTCCAGGTGATTGGCAAAGTTTTGGGTTTCTCGCTGCTCCCTTTGTCCCTGCTTCCCCTCCCAAAAGTCTCCACTTTCCTCCGACGCCGATTGTAATTCTCCCCACCAGTTCTCCTTCTCCACCACCCACTGCAGCTTCAGTGTCCGTTTGCGGCGCTCTCCTGTGCCCCCCAGCCTGGCGGCGCTCCCCTCGGAGGAAGCAGACGGCTCTAAATCAGATGACAGTCGGGGTCCGTACAGGAAAGGGAGGCTCTGGTGCCTGCGCGGCCTCCTCCATGAGGAGGGTTGTCGCTTCTTTTTCAGCGACCGGGGCAGACAGCGGGTTGGGGGTGCTGCTGACGGTGCGTGGTTTTTGCAGGAACGGGTGCCCCCACTGCGACAACGTCAACCACACATTGCGGGGGGCTCCTCTACATAACGGGTGCCTTCCCCTTCCGGTACAGACACTTAGGAAAGAGGGATTGGCGCCCTCCAAGTTTATTTTTAGGGCACGCCAAGCTGCTTCCACCCTGGCGACCTCCCCCCGGTGGGGGCCCAGGCCTCCGGGTTATCCTCCGCTTCTTTGCGCGTAGGAAAGGGTTTACAGGCCGGGTGCCCAACGGTGATTCCGGGCGATCGGTCCGCTTCCGTGGGGGGAGACTCTGACGTCCACCCCTTTCCCCACTTCTGCTCGTCGTGTCCATTAGCCATCTTGCCGTCACATGTGTCCATATCTGGGAGGGCCCCTTTTTTGTAGGGGGCGGGACCTCCTCAAACATGAGGAGGATGAGGAGGCGAACTCCAGAGCTGTGGGGCACGATGTTACATTGCGTACCATTTACAGTGGGCGGCCATCGTTTTCACGCCCAGAGGAGTGACACCCACGAAGACACGCCCTTCTTCTTCACCAGTGCCTCGCGTGACCAGATAGGCGGAAAAAGGGCAAATACATTTCGGGTGATTTTAGCAATTCTCAAGCACAAAACCAGTGCAATTCGGGCACACAGGACTCGCTTTAGCGAGCTACAAAAATCCTGTTCGTGACGCCCAAGTTTGAGTGCACGAGCCGAGGTTTTGGGGTACTCGGCACCGAGCCCGGACTTCTTTGGGTATGTCATCTTTTACCCGGAATTGAATAGAGCGTTTTTACTATGTAGAAGTGTATAAACTAAAAATATGAATATATATGTCACAATGAATGATATTTATAATAATGTATTCTATGTGTGTATATTTTGTGTTTACAACAAAAGAAAGGGTTTTTTTTTGTTGCGATATTTTGTTCCTAGACTTAAGGGACTTTTCCCGTATCGAAATCGGATACGACGATATTTGTGTATCGGCGATAAATTTCGTACGATATTTTTAGATATCGAGCAAAAATTTGCTCAACCACTAATTACTAAAATCAAAGACAAATGCTTTTAAATGCGATGCAGTAACTGAGTGGAGTAGGCTGCTAATGTGGAAGTTGCCAGATAAAACTACAATGGGGCACCACAGCCAAAAAAATGACCATTGGAAGGTGCTGTGACCATAATGGGTTTGTTCTATGCAGCACGGTGAAGGAAACGTGAGATTCTGTTGAGTGAAGGATGTCTGCTGAAGTGTTTGCCAGCAGGAGCGCAAATAAAAAGCAAAGTTTTTCTATTTAGCTTGTTGTGTAAAAACCCAAATTTTCCACCTCGTGTAAGTTGAAATGTTGTAATCATCAACCTGGTCGCCACCTAGTGATAAAAATTTACTGGAATGTTGGTGTGTGAGTGCCTTCTTTTGGCATTCCTCAGTGGAAAAATCACTCATTTAGTGAAAGTCTGTGTATCCATTCTGTTCAAAGAGGCCATCACACACGGCCCCTGGTACCTATTAAATTCATGGACAGGTGAATTTCACCCCTTTTTACTACTCCTGTATAACCTTCAATAACTTCACCCACCTCAATGTAATTTAAGTCAGCCAGCCGTGAGCTGGACAGCTAAAATAGGCACGACTCCCTAGTACCCGGAGAAAAGTCATGAGTATTTAAAGAGACAGGCCTCATTCATTGCTGAAACACTAGTCCAACCCAATAACTTTATGTTAGCCCAAAAAGAAGCCCAAACCCACTTTGGTGTACACTCGTCTGTTAGCTGCTAGCAGCTCAGTCTTTAGGGGTGGTATGTGACCTGACATCAGTACCCCCAAATACCGTGATTCCGCCCTGGTCGTGGCCACTATCATCATAGCGCCAAGGTTATTAGAGAACTGGAGGGTCTGCAATACCAAAACGGTTTTACACCTTGGGGTTATTTAGTTGGAAAAACGAAGGCTTGGGGGGATTATTACAATTTAAAATATATGGGGGACAGTAAAAGACCTTTCAATGATCTTTTTACTTTAGACCGTGACGGGGCCGGGGGCATCCTCTACGTTGGAGGAAAAAGGTTTAGCTGTCTGGGTGCATCGCCATGAAGATCGTCGCGATTGCACATTCTGACTTCTCCAGCTGAGCTGCTGTTTCTTTTTTTTTGGTAAGAAGAGTTAATTTTTCCCCCGCTCTTTGCTAAGGCTAGGTGCAGCCTCGCCCGGGGTGCTTTTGATTATTTTTTCTAATTTTTTTCCTTTTTTAAATTTTTTTCCCCGTCGGGTTTAATCCCCCGGGAAAACTTCAAATTTAGCAACGGATGGGGTTTTGGGAAATTTAAACTAAGAGCTCCTTATTTTTTTCCCCCGCTTTATTTTTTTTCTCTGTGACCTAAGGTTTCCTACTGGGGGGAGTGTTGTATGAAGACTTTATTTACTTTTTTCTTTTCTTTCTTGTATGTCTTCTGTTCATTAACCGTTACCCGGTCATTCCCCCTTGGGGATTCAGGGTCCTTCTTAGCAAAAATAATTGGGGCAGGGATTGATAGGGGGGGGGGGTTTTCCCCTGTGGCCGGACCTTTTCCCCTTTACTACCTCCGGGTTTGGGGGGTTATTTAGGACCCCAGTTGGGTCAGCTTACCCCCCGGTCCCCCTTACCGGGGGGACAGCGTTAACGGATCCTTTTTTTCCCCACTGGACTTTTTCAGGTAAATCTATGATATCTATAGCTAGCCGTTAATAGTTTGTTGCCCTTTTGATTAGTTTTTGTCATCACATTAATATTCATCAGCGTGACATTTTCACCGGGCCAAAACTAAAGATTTCCCAGTACATGGATCCATACCCAGCTGGCCCGGCATTGCGGGATGTCCATGAGTTGGCAGTTTTTAAGTCCAAGGTTTTCCCCCCCCCGGAGCAAAACCCCAATCTGAAAAAGTTGCTCTCCCGGAGGGGTTAGTGGTGGGGGGACAAATTTTTTTTTTTCCCCCGGGGGGCAGTAAATTTTACTTTGGCTGCGGCCGGGGGCATTGGGAGTGAAAGCAGAGGGTGGGATTGTTATCTCGCTTTACAAGGGGACCAAAATCGGGGGCGTTTTTTTTTCCCTCCAGGCTCCCAGATCTCCAGTCAGTGGATCGATTTTTACTGCCCTGGGTCTGGTATATGATGCCGGGGATCAGTCCCCTTTGCGAAAAAGGTCAAAAAATACGGAAGGAAATCTCCAGGGAGGAATATTCTTCTGAGTTCCGTAGAGGGCAACAATACCAGTGGAATGACCCATTTGGGGGCCCCGTTTTGTAAGGGGGTTGTCTGACAAATAAAAGATTTTTGGCTCGTATTTTTCTCCTCCATCACTGGACGCTTTGGCCTGCTTTTCGCATTGATAGACGTCTTCGGGAAGACGGGGGGAACTGCCCCGTGATGACTCCACCACTACAAAACCCCCATATGGGGGCCCCGGTCTGTTTGAGGCCCCCTGCATTGGGAGGACATCATTTTTAGGGGAAAAAACCGGGACCCCAAGACTAAAGGGTTTTTTTTTCGGGAGAGGGGGGCATTTTTGGGGGGGGTTCCCCCCGGCCTCTTTGAACAAGGATTAACCGGGTGTGTTTTTCGCCCCAAATCCCCTCATTTTCGTGCCTGCGGAGGTGGTGATTGGTACTAAAACTGAGGGGGTTTCTGTTTTTTTTGAAGGGGTCCGGGGCAAATTTGGGGGGACACTCGGTTTGCCCAGGTGATGGATGCAACTGAGGTATTGGGGCCAAAAACCCGGCCCCCAAAAATCTATTGATTCAGACCTTTGGTCAAGGTGTTGGTACAAGCGGTCAACAAATCTTCAAGTAGGGGAAACATAAAGACAATTGTCTTTTTTGTGTTTTGGGGGTTCCTCTCCCCTTGTTTTGGGACTTCCCGGTTGGTAAACATAAAACCCAGTGATTGATTGGGGAAACCAGAAAGATAAGCCGTGGGGTGAATTTTGCAAGAAAAACTGTATGAGCAGGGGTTTTGGGCGGTTGTGCCAGGCTTTGCCTCCTTTTTTGGGGGACTTTTGGGAGAATTCCGAGGAGGGTGTAAGGGTTACCCCTCATCGCAATATACGCTCAAAAAGTTGCTTCCCCGACCCCCTTTTGTACTTCCCAAAGGGGGAAAGACGGATACCCGGTTCCATTCCTCAGGGGGATTTTTGTGTCACTGTATGCTCTGAGCTTGAGGGGGGGGTTTGGGGGGGGTCAGGGGATCCCCCGGGGATTCCCGGGAGACTGATATTCCAATCGTTAAGACTGAAGGTTTGGAAACCCTTACAAAAGGGTGGCTGATAGGGGGGGTTTCTGGTCTAGACTGAAGGTGAACGATCTGGTGTGGTTGTTCCCAATAAAAAAACTTAAAGTTCCCCCCGGGGGTTGGGTCCCCGATTCATGGGCCCCAAAGGTCGTTCCAAAAATTAATCCCCTGGCATTTTCGTCCCCCGGCTCCCCCCTACGTTTAAAATTCTAATGTGTTACAAGTCTTATTAAAAAGTAGTGGCACCCTATACCTTTTCCTCTACCTCCTCCTTCATGGTAGTCAATGATAACGTGGGGGGTTCATTGGGGGGGGTATGGGCCTGAGGGAGGCGTGGGTCCGCGTTGATTTTAACGCAGATCGTTTGTTCGGACCTTTTTCACAACTCACCCACAGACCGGTCATAGGTCCGGAGGCCCCTTAGAAGGGGGGTACTGTATGGGTGCATGCCCCGAAGATCGTCGCATTGCACTTCTGCTTCCACAGCTGAGCGTGTTTCTTTGTTTTTTTTTGGAATGAAGAGTTAATTTTTCCCCTTTTGCAAGGCTAGGGCAGCCTCGCCCCGGTGCTTTTATTATGTTCAATTTTTTTTCCTTTTATTTCGCCCCTCTGGGGGGTTTGATGCCCTTTTTAAAACATTAAAAAAGTTTTAGCAATGGCGGGTTTGGGAATATTAACTAAGAGCTCCTTTTTGTTTTACTTTACAGCTTATAGTTTATCTCTGTGACCTAAGGTGTTCCACTGTGTGTGAGTGTTTTTTGTAAGACTTTATTTTTTTATTTCTTATCTTCTTTTATTTTTTCTGTTCATTAAACCCTTTTACCCGGCTTCCCCCTTTGGTGGTATTCAGGGTCCTTTTAGGACTAGATACTTTTTGCAGGGATTGATGGAGACAGGGTTTACGCGGTGGCCGGCCTCTGTCCTTTTTTAACAGTCCCCCCGGGGTTGGGGATTATTAGGACCCCTTTTAGGGTCAGCTTCCCCGGTCACCCTCTGCCGGACACGTAAAAACGGATCCGTTTTTCCCCCACGGATTTCTGTCAGGTAAATCTATGTTATCATATAGCTATGCGCATGTTATATAGTATGTTCCCTTTTTTTGAAAAAATTTTTGTCATCACATAAAAATATCGCTAACACGGGACATTCCCCATAATCACGATCAGATTTTTACTGTAAGAGCTGAACTAGGAACTCCGCCTCAAAGTTGAAATGAGTGATTCCTTACTAAAATTTGAAGGGACTGGACCCCTTTTTGAAAAAAAAATATTAAGGCTAACCCCTAGGTTCCTAGATAAAAACTTGATCCAGGGAGCTGTCTGTTGCGTATGTGGAGTCGGGAAGGGGAATTTTTTTCCCCCCAATTTTAATTTAAATTTTTGCCACTTGTTTTTTTTTTCCTTTCTTGGTCAACTTTTTTGGGAGGTTAGGATAGGATAGGGTTAACTAGAGGACTTAAAAATCTTCCCCAACCTTAAAAACTATTTTTCACTACCTCCTTATCACACCTGTCCCTAAATCCCCCGATGGGGTTTTTCCCCTCGCCTAGGCTGAAAAATGTGATTCCAAACATGGTGGTAAAACCTATAGCAGTGGCCCCTTCACAAACCTCAGTTCTTTTCTACGTATCCCCTTCTGAGGTCTGACGCATATTATGGATCATGTAAATGAAAAACTGAATAATGGGGTTTATCCCGTATCCCAGATCCAGAAAAAATCCCCCATTAAAAAACTGGAGAGAAGGTATTGAAGCTTGAGGTTCCCCCGGGGGGGCGACACTGCAAAATGCGACATTGGGGGGGGCAGTCACTTCCCCCCCTGTGCTTCCTCTGAGTTTTTGTAAAAATGCAAGAAAATGATTTTAAAGATGGAGGGGGGTCAACAAAAGAAAAACCTCGATGGGAAAACTTTCCCCAACATTTTTACCTTTTTACTACACAGCGTTCGGGGTTTTTTTGTACAATTTAAAACAGAAAAAACATTTATATAGAAAAAAAATAAAAGAAGGATCGACCCCTATAGGATAAAAAAGATTCTCCTTTAAATTTTTATCCCCAAGGTTAAGAAGAAGAAGACATTCTGACGCGTTTTTTGGGGCCAAGCCCCCTTGGGGAGTATCCAGTGGCTTGGCTGACGGGGATGTGGGGGGTTTTGGGTATAGTCCCCGGGGGGTCTGGGGGAGGGTGTTGGGGATATTGGGGAGTAGTCCGATGCTCTGGCTGAGGGAGATGTGGGGATTGGGGTAAGCCGGTGGCTCTGGTGACGGGATATGTGGGATTTTTGGGGGGTGTCCGTGTCTGGCTACGGAGATGTGAATATTAGGGGGGTAGCGGGGCTTGGCTGACGGATGATGTGAGATATTAGGGGGGTAGTGGGTGGCTCTGGCTGCGGGATGAGTTTGGTATAGGGGTTTCCGTGGCTTGGTGAGGATGTGTGGGTTTAAGGGAGGTCCGGTGGCTCGGCTGACGGATGTGTGGGTTTTAGGGGGATTCCCTGGCTTGTGATGGGTGATGTGGGATATTAGGGGGTTTTGTCCGGTGGCTCTCTGACGGGATGATGTGGGAATTAAAAGGGAGTATCCGGGGCTTGGCTGACGGTGTGGGGATATTGGGGTGTAGTCCGGGGGGGGTCGGGGGACGGGATGATTTAGAATTAGGGTAGAGTCCCCGGGGCTCTGGCTGACGGGGATTGAGATATTAGGGGTAGTAGTCCGGGGGTTTGGCGACGGGTGATGTGAGATTTAGGGGGGGTAGTCCGGGCTCTGGTGACGGGTAGGGGATATTAAGGGAGTATCCCTGGCCTGGTGAGGGTAGTGGGATATTAGGGGGGTAGTCCGGGGGCTGGTACGGGATGATTTGGTATTAGGGGTAGTTGCCGGTGGGTCGGGGGAGGGGGGATGTGGGATATTAGGGGGGGAGTCCCCGGGGTCGGCTGACGGGA
>JARQOD010011033.1:0-25000 GCA_033576555.1 Oophaga sylvatica
AGAAAAATATTTATACTTGACAGTCCTCTGTGGTTGATAACGTTTAATGGCTAACTGAAAATATGGTAACAAATTCAAAGCTTTCGAGACTACTCAGGTGTCTTCATCAGGCTAAGAGTAAAGCCAAAAATGAAGAATCACATATTTCTACACACAACAGGACACAGGAATAGCTAAGACAAGTGAGGGAGGGACAAGTGAGGGGAGACCGGCAACAAAAGGAGAACAAGGATGAATTATCAGCGCCACACAATCACAGATAAATTAATGAATTTACCTGTGGCAAAAGACTTTTGTATGCCCGGTCATAGCATGATGGATATGGAATTACTGGTATTAAAATATAACTTCAAATATGAGAAACGTACAAAGGTTTCAGAATATAAGCTCATCATGACCTTTGACACTGTTAGTGATGGAATGAATAGATCACATGGATTTATGTCATTCTATATCAATTAAGGAATCTGCGTCTATGCCCTTCCAGGGTCATGAAAACCCAAAAAAAGACGCCAATGAGAGGGCAATCAAACTTTCTATCCTTATCTAGGAACTGTTCCAATATTTATGTTCATCCCTGTGAGATAATGACAGTTCTGATACACGTCACTTACTTGTCTTACCTATTGCACTATTCCTGTGTCCTGTTGTGTATAGAAATATGTGATGCTTAATTTTTTTATTTAGTCTTTGCCTGATGAAGAGACGTGAGTAGCCTTGAAAGCTTGCAATTTGTTTCCATCTTTTCAGTTATCCATTAAAAGGTATCAACCACTGCTGACTCTGAAGTCTAAATATTTTTCTATCTACTGGCTAACACGGTACAAAGATACACATGTTTTCTAATTTCAAGAAGGAAAAATAAAGAAAATACAAATATAAACGCATATATGCACATACCAAAAATAAATGGAACAACACAACACCCAAAAAATTGGTAACAAAATATAGTGTTGTAAATTTAAGAATAAAAGTCCATTTTTTTTTTTATGAATAATGCTTAAGGAACGCTATGTTAAACCATAACATAGTGAAGACAATGGATTTTGTAATAGTCACTCATCATCATCATCGCAAATTTTATGTGACAGTCACAGACATTTCAATTATTTAAGTTCATAAAATCGTAACTTTCTATAGCATGTATGACATGTCCAGCATGGACTCATCAATGTGATGATTGATGACACAATAATGTACGATAAAAAATAACCATTTAAAAAACATTAGGCATTGTTTGTCACAATTTAAGTGTGTGCCTGCAAGTGTAGGTGAAACAAAGGCTACGGATAGCAAAGGTATATTCTATGTCTGTATCAGACAGTGGACAGCCTCTGATGGGTAATGCCGATGTTATACTGTACGTCAATAAAGTCTGCGGCTGAAATCATGCATTTTTTGCTTGTAGAGTGTTGAAGAGGGTAAAAGAATGTCTGGTTGCGCAAAGCTTTATCCGTCAACACTACCTTCCTACTGTCACGCGTAGGGTAGGGTAGCGTGTGGCAATTAGCTGACTATAAAATGTGAGGTTAGGCTGCGTTATTGCGCACTAGGGACGCAAAAAAAAATACAGCAGTAATAATTTAATGTGTAATACTCCACCTATGACAAACAAAAAAATTACGTTCCCTCTTTAACAATGTACAAGACTAACAAGCCTAATTGTTGACGCTGACTTAATTGAGATACAGTATTACATCAACATTGTCCATGAGTAACTATGCACTGTGATACCTATATACCAGTATTAATTTATATCTCTTGTGGTTGTTTCAACAGCACTTGCAGGTATAACTACCTATTGTCAGTATGCATGATGCACTTTCTAGATGTAATAATTTATTATTGGACATTATTACCATGTTTACATGCTGGCCATTTCATATATGGTGTTTGAAGTTACAGTTGGCATCAGTATGTGTATTTTATAATGTCTGTCATAAATAAAACTCGTGATGATGATGATGAGGATTTAATGATTCGTACATCCATTGACTGCATTATCTTACAGGTACAGATAAAGTTCGTTAAAAAGCATTAATTCATAAGTATGAAATGTACTTTTATGCATTAATTTCAAAATGTGAAGAGTAGACTATGTTTTATTTTTTGTTACCATTTCTAATAGACATGTGCAGATATGCGCTGTGATGACAAATTATTATTTGTCCATATTTGTCATAAAAATTTATCATTCTAGGCCTGCAAAACTTCACAATTTCATGTTTTCAGCATAACAAGCAGGGTGACGGCTCTTCCCTATTTGGAGCATGTTGGTCATGTGTTTTTCTGTCCATGTGTCGGGAACAGGTGTCACGCGGTCTTATGATATGTGTACGATGTCAGTAAACTATTCTTAAAAGAACAACACTCTATACAACATATAGATTAGCAACATCAGCATGTAAATATAGAATAGATTTACCTGACACGATATCCGTTGAACTCAGGGTTAATCTTGAGGACTTGATACACTGTCACAGGAAAGAGGAGGACCGGGGGTCTAACCTGACCCTAAACTGGGGTCCTAACTAATCCCTCACCTTGGAGGTACTGATAATGGTTCAGAGGTCCAAGTCTCCAGCCTAACCCTGTCTCCTATCAGTCCCTGAACCCTGTAATCAGTCCTAAGAAGGATTCTGATTACCACCAAAGGGATATGGGCTGATCTCTGCTAAATACACAGATTAGACATATAAGACAGACTGGAGAAAACACAGACTTGCATACACACTCAAACACAGAAGGAACATAAATGATCTGGGATATTAAACTCTAAGCAAGGTGAGCTTAAAACAACTAAGGAGCTCTTTAACTTAAGTCTATACAGATACAATCCTATCTGTGGTCTGCATGAAGAATTTCACTGGCAACTCCCAACACAGACAACCAGAGATTTAAAGGAAACCAATCAACAAATAATTAATTGCAGCCGGGAGAAAACTGCACCCAGTCCCAGAACTGAGCACAGACAGAATTAACTCCCTAACTGCCAAACACAAAGAAACAGCAACTCAGCTGTGAGAAGTCAGAATGTGCAACCGCGACGATCTTCGTGGCGATGCACACATGACAGTACCCCCCCTTCTACGAGGGGCCTCCGGACAATCAGGGCCAGGTTTGCCCGGGTGAGTTCTGTGGAAGGTCCGCACCAAACGATCTGCGTTAATGTCAGACGCAGGAACCCACGTCCTCTCCTCTGGACCATACCCCTTCCAATGCACCAAGTACTGAAGGGACCGGCGATTCAGACATGAGTCAATGATCTTTGACACTTGAAACTCCAAGTTACCATTGACCACCACTGGAGGAGGAGGTAGAGGTGATGGTATGACTGGTGCCACGTACCTCTTAAGTAATGACTTGTGGAACACATTGTGGATTTTAAACGTAGGAGGGAGGTCCAGACGAAATGCCACAGGATTAATTATGGAACTGATCCTGTACGGCCCGATGAATCTGGGGCCCAGCTTCCAGGAGGGAACTTTAAGTTTTATATTCCTGGTAGACAACCATACCAGATCGTTCACATTAAGATCTGGACCAGAAACTCTCCTCCTATCAGCCATACGTTTATAACGGTTCCCCATAGCACTCAGATTATTCAATACACCTCTCCACACTGAAGCAAGTGACGACGAGAAACGCTCCTCCTCAGGAACCCCAGAAGGGCCCCCCCCATTGAATGTACAAAACTGGGGATGAAAACCATATGCCCCAAAAAACGGGGACTTACCAGTGGACTCGCTCCGCCTGTTGTTAAGAGCGAACTCTGCCAGAGGCAAGAAAGAAGACCAGTCCTCCTGGTTCTCTGAGACAAAACACCGAAGATAAGTCTCTAGGCTTTGATTCAGACGCTCTGTCTGACCATTGGTCTGCGGATGAAAAGCCGAGGAAAATGACAATTGCATCCCCCGACGTAAACAAAATGCCCTCCAAAACTTGGACACAAACTGAGACCCCCTATCTGACACCACATCAGAAGGCAACCCATGAAGTCTCACAATCTCCCCAATGAACACCTGCGCCAGAGTTTTAGCATTAGGGAGGGCAGGAAGAGCAATGAAATGTGCCATCTTACTGAACCTGTCAACAACCACCAGTATGACAGTCTTCCCTGACGACTGAGGAAGGTCTGTGATGAAGTCCATAGACAAATGAGTCCATGGACGCTCCGGAAGTTTCAAGGGTAAGAGGGTCCCAGACGGACGGGTATGAGGGGTCTTAGAGCGAGCACAAACCCCACAGGACGCGACAAAAGTTAAAACATCTTTATTAACGTTAGGCCACCAAAACCGGCGAGAAAGGAGATCTAAAGTAGCCTTACTCCCTGGATGTCCTGCTAAAGCAGAATTATGATGTGCCTCAATAACCTTTTGTCTCAACTGATTTGGGACAAACAGTCTCCCTGGAGGTCCTGCAGGGGCGTCCCCCTGAGCCTCTAACACCTCCTCCTCAAGCTCAGAACATACAGCCGACACTACCACCCCCTCCTGAAGGATAGGAATCGGGTCATCCATTTTCCCGGCCCCTGGGAAACTGCGAGACAAGGCATCCGCCTTAACATTCTTAGATCCAGGGCGATAAGTGACAACAAAATTAAACCTGGTAAAAAACAACGACCATCGAGCTTGTCTGGAATTCAGACGCTTAGCAGATTCCAAATACAGCAGGTTCTTGTGATCAGTAATGACGGTGACCGGGTGGACTGCCCCCTCCAAAAAGTGACGCCATTCTTCAAAAGCCAACTTAATGGCCAAAAGTTCCCTATTGCCGATATCATAATTCCTTTCGGCGGACGACAATTTTTTAGAAAAGAAAGCGCACGGATGCCATTTACCAGGGGACGGACCCTGGGACAATATTGCACCCACCCCTACGTCAGACGCGTCCACCTCCACAACGAACGGCTGTGATGCATCTGGTTGGATGAGAACGGGTGCCGAAGCAAAACATTTTTCAAAGAGGAAAAAGCTTGGCAAGCTTTGTCCGACCATTTAGAAAAATCCGTCCCTTTTCTTGTCATGTCAGTGAGAGGTTTGACAACAGATGAGAAATTACAAATAAATTTCCGGTAGTAGTTAGCAAACCCCAGAAAACGCTGCAGAGCCTTAAGATCCTCTGGCTGATCCCATTCAAGCACTGCTCTCACCTTTTCAGGGTCCATACGGAAACCGGAGGCTGACACCAAGAAACCCAAAAACTGAAGTTCCTGTACGGCGAATACACACTTTTCCAGTTTGGCGTATAGTTTATTGTCTCGCAAGATCTGCAACACCTGTCTCACATGCTCCTGGTGAGACACAAGATCTGGTGAGTAAATTAAAATGTCATCCAAATATACGACCACAAACAGCCCCACCAGATGACGAAAAATGTCATTAACAAAATGTTGGAATACTGCTGGTGCAGTAGTCAGACCAAAAGGCATGACAAGGTTCTCATAATGTCCCTCCGGCGTGTTAAACGCCGTTTTCCACTCATCCCCCTCTTTTATCCTAATCAGATTATACGCCCCCCTGAGATCCAATTTAGAGAACCATTTGGCGCCAACAATTTGATTGAAGAGATCAGGAATCAGAGGGAGTGGATACGGATCTCGAACAGTAATCCGATTAAGTTCGCGGAAATCCAAGCAAGGGCGTAGGCCTCCATCTTTTTTTTCACAAAGAAGAACCCCGCGGCCACTGGGAAGATGAAGGTCTAATATGCCCTTTGGCCAGACTTTCCGAAATATAATCTTTCATAGCCTGCCTCTCAGGACCAGAAAGGTTATATAACCTAGCTTTAGGTAACTTAGCATCAGGAAGTAAATTAATAGAGCAGTCATACACGCGATGAGGAGGCAACTCCTGACACCCCTCCTCAGAGAACACATCCCCAAAGTCCTCCAAAAAAGGAGGCAAAGTACTAGGCACGACCGCACTGATGACTGTGTTCATGCAGTTACTTTTGCAAAATCCCCCCATTGGCTTATATCTCTGGACTGCCAATTAATCACAGGGTTATGTTTAACCAACCAAGGAAGTCCCAACACAATAGGAGTAGGTAGACCCTCCAACACATAACAAGATAATAGTTCCCTATGTATTGCCCCTACCCGAAGGTCAATGTTATGAACCTCATGAACAAAGCTACCTTGGCCGAGAGGCCTGGCGTCAATGGAGAATATAGGGATCGGTTTGACCAATACACTCAGATGCATACCTTGAGCCTGAGCAAACTGAGCGTCAACCAGATTAGCCCCGGACCCACTATCAAGAAGAACAGAAAATCTCTCCACTCTCGTACCAACCACCACCTCCACTGGTACAAGGAACTGAGAAGAACTAGCGGACGAAATACATACTCCCAGGTTGTCGTCCACCACACAACCTGGGATTAACAGTTTTCCGGCGACTTTTTGCTCAACAAGGCACGGGATGGACATCCCCCAACAAAATGTCCCTCTTTCCCACAGAAGAAACACCTTCTAGTCCTGCGGCGTACCGCCAATCCCCTCCTACGAAATGATGTCCCTCCCAACTGCATAGGCTCCTCCGAACAGACAAGGGGAACCTCAACATAAGGGACTTTAGTAGTAGGTGGAGTAACAACAGGGGGCGGAGTTACCTCGCACCTCTCCCGGAGCCGTCTATCAGTACGGATAGCTAGGGCCATAGCAGCCTCCAGTGATGGAGGAGAATCATACTGAGCCAAAACGTCCTTTAATTTGTCAGAAAGCCCATGACAAAACTGGCTCCTAAGAGCTGGGTCATTCCACTGAGTATCTGTGGCCCATCTACGGAACTCAGAAGCAAATTCCTCCGCCGGACGATCTCCCTGCTGTATCTTACGTAATTTTGTCTCAGCAAGAGAGACCCGATCTGGGTCATCATATACCAAACCCAGGGCAGTAAAAAATCGATCTACTGACTGTAGAGCCGGGGATCCCGGAGGAAGGGAGAAGGCCCAGGATTGAGGGTCCCCTTGTAGGAGCGAGATAACAATTCCCACTCTCTGCTCTTCACTCCCTGATGATCGAGGCCGAAGCCGAAAATACAATTTACATGCTTCCCTGAAGGTAAAAAATTTGTCTCGCCCACCAGTGAACCTGTCCGGGAGAGCTACTTTAGGTTCAAATCTGGTTTGCTCCGAGGGAGACAAAACTTTGGACTTAATGTCCGTCAGCTCCATGGATAATCCCTGCAACTGCAGAGCCAGCTGGGCTAATGGATCCATGGCAACTGGGAATAATTTTATTGGCCAGTGAAAATGTCACGCGGTCTTATGATATGTGTACGATGTCAGTAAACTATTCTTAAAAGAACAACACTCTATACAACATATAGATTAGCAACATCAGCATGTAAATATAGAATAGATTTACCTGACACGATATCCGTTGAACTCAGGGTTAATCTTGAGGACTTGATACACTGTCACAGGAAAGAGGAGGACCGGGGGTCTAACCTGACCCTAAACTGGGGTCCTAACTAATCCCTCACCTTGGAGGTACTGATAATGGTTCAGAGGTCCAAGTCTCCAGCCTAACCCTGTCTCCTATCAGTCCCTGAACCCTGTAATCAGTCCTAAGAAGGATTCTGATTACCACCAAAGGGATATGGGCTGATCTCTGCTAAATACACAGATTAGACATATAAGACAGACTGGAGAAAACACAGACTTGCATACACACTCAAACACAGAAGGAACATAAATGATCTGGGATATTAAACTCTAAGCAAGGTGAGCTTAAAACAACTAAGGAGCTCTTTAACTTAAGTCTATACAGATACAATCCTATCTGTGGTCTGCATGAAGAATTTCACTGGCAACTCCCAACACAGACAACCAGAGATTTAAAGGAAACCAATCAACAAATAATTAATTGCACCTGGGAGAAAACTGCACCCAGTCCCAGAACTGAGCACAGACAGAATTAACTCCCTAACTGCCAAACACAAAGAAACAGCAACTCAGCTGTGAGAAGTCAGAATGTGCAACCGCGACGATCTTCGTGGCGATGCACACATGACAACAGGAGACTTCTTGCCGTTCACACAGCAGGGGAACAGCTGGCGTTACTGAACCCCACTAACAGTAGAGCTTGTGTTTTGTTCTGTGGACACGACACTTCTGAGCAGCAACTGGCAGTGTTGGAGCCCAGGGAGTAGAGTTCAGGTGGTAGAAAGATGAACATAACAGGAGACATGGATAACGTTGCGAACCAGTTATTTAATCTGAAAACGGACAGACAAATTCTGGCGAGATCCATGCCTTGTTCATTTTCAGAAAAGTAAGCCGGTCTACATTATCGGAGGATAGTCGCATGCGACGGTCTGTTAGTACACCACCTGCAGCACTAAAGACGCGCTCCGATAATACACTGGCAGCAGGGCAAGTCAGCACCTCCAATGCATACTGGCTAAGCTCTGGCCATGTATCCAGCTTAGAGACCCAAAACTTGAATGGGGAAGAGCCATCTGGGAGTACACTGAGAGGCAAAGCCAAGTAGTCTGTCACCATCTGACGGATACGTTGCCTCCCGCTGACTGGAGCCCTCTCGGATGGTGTAGACATTTGTGGCGCTGCCACAAAACTTTGCCACATTTTTAACATACTGGTCTTTCCCTGTGCAGAGGCACTGCGTGTGCTCCCTCTTGTTGCAGAGCTCTCTACACTGCCTCGACGCACAGAGCTGCTTTGTAAAGCAGTAGCAGCAGCAGTGTTCTCGGCAGTAAGGTAGAACATTAGGGATTGCACCAGTGTGTCTTGGTACTCCCGCATTTTACGCTCCCGGTTCAACGGTGTGATGAGGCTTTTGACGTTGTCCCGGTAGCGAGGGTCTAGGAGGGTGTACACCCAATAATCAGACGTCGTGAGAATGTGGGCGATGCGGCGGTCGTTTCTTAGGCACTGCAGCATGAAATCAACCATGTGCTGCAGACTCCCAACTGGCAAAGAAACGCTGTCCTCTGCAAGAGGCGTCATCTCTGCCTGCTCTGCATCACCCCACCCTCGCTCTACATACTGACTAGAGCGTTGTGTACCTCCCTCTGGAGCGATGTCTTCCTCCTCCATTGACTCCTCCTCCTCATCCTCCTCACAAAGTGAGCCCTGCCCTGCCCTTTGTGAGGAACCACGTTGCGCTGACTTTCCAGAAGGTGATGGAATTTGTGACTCCTCATCCTCCACCTCTTCCAAAACCTCATTTCTTATTGCTTGCAGTGTTTTTTGAAGCAGGCAGATAAGGGGGACAGTCAGGCTGACTAGTGCATCATCTGCACTCGCCATCCGCGTTGACTCATCAAACGCACGCAAAACGTGGCACATGTCCTTCATAGTGGCCCACTCATTAATGGTGAAGTGTGGACGGCGCAAATTGCGTGTTGATTGCGCCTGATGCAGCTGATACTCCATTACTGCTGGCTGCTGCTCACACAACCGCTCCAACATATGTAACGTTGAATTCCACCTGGTGGATACGTCACATATGATGCGATGTTCAGGAAGGCGCAATCTGCGTTGCAGAGCTGCAATGCGCGATCTGGCCATGCTGGAACGTCGCAAGTGAGCGCACTCTAGGCGGACCTTGTGCAGCAGTGCATCAAGATCCGGATAGTCCCTCAAAAAACTCTGCACGACCAAGTTGAGCACATGTGCCAGACATGGTATGTGAGTGAGTTTGCCAAGGCCCAGAGCTGCCACCAGATTTCGGCCATTGTCACACACTACCAAGCCTGGCTGGAGATTCGCTGGCAAAAACCACACGTCGCTCTCCTGCTTGATGGCATTCCAGACCTCCTGCGCTGTGTGGCTTCGATTCCCCATGGGAATTAATTTCAGAACGGCCTGTTGCCGTTTGGCCACGGCTGTGCTCATATCGGTCGCATCAGGTAAGCGTCCACGGGTCCATGTGGAGGTAGACCGTGACGGCTCCTGCAGCGATGATTCTGATGAACTGTAGTAGGAGGAGGAGTCAATGTGGACAGACTTGATTCCGGCAATCCTTGGAGTTGGCAGAACACGTACAGCGCCACTCGCAAGATCTATACCCGGCTCCACAACATTCACCCAATGGGCAGTGAGTGAAAGGTATCGTCCCTGGCCATGGGTACTGGTCCACGCATCGGTGGTCAGGTGGACCTTGCTACTGACGGCGTTTAGTAGCGCATGTTTAATTTTTGCCTCAACATGCTTTTGCAGACCAGGGACGGCTTGCCTGCTGAAATAAAATCGGCTGGGCACATTGTATTGTGGGACTGCCAATGCCATTAATTCACGGAAACTGTCAGTCTCCACCAGCCTGAATGACAGCATTTCAAGGGACAGGAGTTTTGCAATGCCAGCATTCAGAGCCTGTGCTCGTGGATGGTTTGCCGAGTATGGCCGTCTTTTATCCCATGCCTGTGCTACCGATGGCTGTTTTGTGGCCTGGGTGTGTGAGGATGACAGGGAACTTGCAGCTGTGGGTGGAATAACACTGTGTCTCTGGACAACAGTGACAGAGGTTCTTCCATGGCGATCCTGTGAGGAAGCCGAACCAGCTGTGTGTGAACTGGAGGAAGAGGCTCCAACACGAGCTGAAGATGTAGGTGCTGCTGTAGGTTGGCCTACATCTCCAGTGTGTCTTTGTAACTCAACAAAGTGCTTTGACCGCACATGTTTCCACATATTTGTTGTATTAAGGTTACTGACACTTTTACCTCTTTTAATTTTTTGATTACACAGCTTGCATTTGACATAGCAAATATCATCTGCAACTGTATCAAAAAAGGACCACGCAGAGCAAGTCCTGGGAGCGCCCGGTTTGACTGTTGGAAGAGAACTGCTCCGAACGGGTGCCAAATTGGAGGCTACAGGCAAGCGAGTCTGCAGCCTACCTCTCCCTACTGTTTGGACCGTTGGGGCAATCTCTTCCTCAGAGCTGCTCCCACCACCTTCCTGTTCCTCACGCCATGTTGGGTCTTGGACCTCATCATCTCCACCACTACCCTCTTCCAACACCTGCTGTTGTTGGGTGGTCTGGCCAGCACCATGCTCAACAGAAACTGGCAACTGAGTCTCATCATCATCAGATGCGTTCTGCGGTGTGCTGACCATCGGCACTGGCTCACCCGCCTCTTCAGATTCAGAGAGACACAGCTGTTGCGCATCACTGCATACTGCCTCTTCTTCACATTCCAGAATGCTGCTTGGCTGGGCCCCTGTTTGCAAGCCAACAGATTCTGAGAACAGAAGCAGAGACTCAGCTGGCTCCTGTACAGAGCTCTCTGACTGCCTGGGCAATTTGGCAGGCGGTGAAGAGACTGATGGTTGTTCAACAGTGCTGTGGTCCTGAGAGGAGGTGGAAGCTATTGAAGTCGATGCATTGGTTGCCATCCAACCAACAACGGCTTCAATTTGTTCTTCACGCAGCAGGGGGGTACGCTGAGCTCCTACAAAAGTGCGCATAAAGGAACGCTCACGGGGAAAACTGGTGGATGCTGTGTCACTGGGTGCGGCAGCAGCCACAGAATCCCCACGTCCTCTCCCTGCTGCAAATCCACGGCCACGACCACGACCACGTGCCTTACTCACTGACTTCTTCATCTTGGTAGATTGATAAAGAAAGTCAGAAAAGTTATAAGGCCTAAGTGTGGTTATTCCTCACAGACTACAGTGAACCCTGCAGACAACTGTTCAGTATCTGTGAAAGGCCCCTTTGTGTACTTCTATAGTGTTTGCAACCAATGTATTGTATACGGATGGAAGCGCGTCACACTAATAGATTATATTTTTTTCCACTAAAATGGAGCAGCACCAATTAGAGAAAAATGTGAAGGATGAGGCAGTGACACACGCTCAGCAGACTACAACCGGCAGTGGTTGAAGAACAAACTGGAGCGTAATCTGCACTCACAAAATGAAAAGCTCACAGACTACAGTGAACACTGAAACACAACTGTTCAGTAGCTGTTAAAGGCCCCTTTGTCTACTTCTATAGTGTTTGCAACCAATGTATTGTATACGGATGGAAGCGCGTCACACTAATAGATTATATTTTTTTCCACTAAAATGGAGCAGCACCAATTAGAGAAAAATGTGAAGGATGAGGCAGTGACACACGCTCAGCAGACTACAACCGGCAGTGGTTGAAGAACAAACTGGAGCGTAATCTGCACTCAAAAAATGAAAAGCTCACAGACTACAGTGAACACTGAAACACAACTGTTCAGTAGCTGTTAAAGGCCCCTTTGTCTACTTCTATAGTGTTTGCAACCAATGTATTGTATACGGATGGAAGCGCGTCACACTAATAGATTAGATTTTTTTCCACTAAAATGGAGCAGCACCAATTAGAGAAAAATGTGAAGGATGAGGCAGTGACACACATTCAGCAGACTACAACCGGCAGTGGTTGAAGAACAAACTGGAGCGTAATCTGCACTCACAAAATGAAAAGCTTACAGACTACAGTGAACACTGAAACACAACTGTTCAGTAGCTGTTAAAGGCCCCTTTGTCTACTTCTATAGTGTTTGCAACCAATGTATTGTATACGGATGGAAGCGCGTCACACTAATAGATTAGATTTTTTTCCACTAAAATGGAGCAGCACCAATTAGAGAAAAATGTGAAGGATGAGGCAGTGACACACGCTCAGCAGACTACAACCGGCAGTGGTTGAAGAACAAACTGGAGCGTAATCTGCACTCACAAAATGAAAAGCTCACAGACTACAGTGAACACTGAAACACAACTGTTCAGTAGCTGTTAAAGGCCCCTTTGTCTACTTCTATAGTGTTTGCAACCAATGTATTGTATACGGATGGAAGCGCGTCACACTAATAGATTATATTTTTTTCCACTAAAATGGAGCAGCACCAATTAGAAAAATGTGAAGGATGAGGCAGTGACACACGCTCAGCAGACTACAACCGGCAGTGGTTGAAGAACAAACTGGAGCGTAATCTGCACTCAAAAAATGAAAAGCTCACAGACTACAGTGAACACTGAAACACAACTGTTCAGTAGCTGTTAAAGGCCCCTTTGTCTACTTCTATAGTGTTTGCAACCAATGTATTGTATACGGATGGAAGCGCGTCACACTAATAGATTAGATTTTTTTCCACTAAAATGGAGCAGCACCAATTAGAGAAAAATGTGAAGGATGAGGCAGTGACACACGCTCAGCAGACTACAACCGGCAGTGGTTGAAGAACAAACTGGAGCGTAATCTGCACTCAAAAAATGAAAAGCTCACAGACTACAGTGAACACTGAAACACAACTGTTCAGTAGCTGTTAAAGGCCCCTTTGTCTACTTCTATAGTGTTTGCAACCAATGTATTGTATACGGATGGAAGCGCGTCACACTAATAGATTAGATTTTTTTCCACTAAAATGGAGCAGCACCAATTAGAGAAAAATGTGAAGGATGAGGCAGTGACACACGCTCAGCAGACTACAACCGGCAGTGGTTGAAGAACTAACTGGAGCGTAATCTGCACTCACAAAATTAAAAGCTCACAGACTACAGTAAACCCTGCAGACAACTGTTCAGTAGCTGTGAAAGGCTCCTTTCTGTACTTCTATAGTGTTTGCAACCAATGTATTGTATACGGATGGAAGCACGTCACACTAATAGATTTGATTTTTTTCTAATATAATGGAGCTGCACCAATTCCACAAAATAAAATAAAAAAAAAAAAGAGTCAGTGACACGTGCAGATGCCTACAAACAGCGGTGGATGCAGAGCAAACTGCAGCGTCACCTGCACTGTCACACACACACCTTGCACAGAGCTGTTAAAACAACACTGGCAAAATGAAGCTTTACACAGCGGTTGGTAAACTAGCCTGCCTCAAGCACAGTAGTACACAAAATCGCAATATCTAACTGTCCCTCAGAGTGAGCAGAGTAGCGTTCTGTCCCTAACTGAGTTCACAGCACAGTGACGCTAAAATGGCTGCGGCGCCTTTTATAGTGCATTCTGACATCATTTCAGCAGCCAATCACAGCCATGCCATTAGTTAAGATGACCGCAGCATTACAGGATGTGCCCACACTTCATAAGATTCATCATTGGCTGACTAACATCACATTGCCTCTCAAAGAATTATGGGAACTTCCGATTCCGGTATACGATATTGAAAAAGTATCGGAATTAAGTATCGGAATTCCGATAACGCGAATATCGGCCGATACCCGATACTTGCGGTATCGGAATGCTCAACACTACTAATAACACATTCTTGTTCTGATTTTAAAGTACAAGACAATTTTTATTCTTAGGCCAAGTTCACACGTCAGTATTTGGTCAGTATTTTACATCAGTATTTGTAACCCAAAACCAGGAGTGGAACAATCAGAGGAAAAGTATAATTGAGACACGTCACCACTTCAGCATTTATCACCCACTCCTGGTTTTGGACTTACAAATAGTGATGTAAAATACTGACCAAATACTGATTGTGTGAACATGGCCTTACCCACAATCTTCCAAAGGGACAGTAAAATTTTTCTTAAATAAAATAAAAAGATTTTCAAAACAGAAACATATAACAGAATAGCCATTTGCTGTCATGATAACAGGAGTGGTTCTGGGTTCTTTAGACTTGTTACTTAAAGTGTTGCAAGGTTTCACATAACTAGAACCATTTGTATTCATGAGAAAGTACTAGACACAAGCAGGTTTATTAAGACCAAGGGATAGAACTGAGCAAATCTTCTGAAAATCATATTCACCAATTTGACACATTTTTACAAGAAATTCAATGTGTGGATCCATTTGACATGAATTGAGGGTATTCCAAAGCCACCAATTGCCTGAAAATATGTATGAGACTATTATATTTTCCTCACACACTAATCTCCTTCACTGCTGTGCTGTCACACACTATCTGTGCAGTTTCTATAGTTTTTATGGCTTTTCTCCCTATCTCTATGACTAATTTGTCAGCTGTGACGTCCTCTCACTATCCAGATTTACCCTAAAATGGCAGTCGCATTCCTGCTTCTGCTTTTACATAAGATATGATGCTATAAATGGCCAGAACCATTTAGTTTAAAGAATAACCTTCATTTTATTTTTTATTTCATAAATCAACAATACCATGAAAATAAGCAACAATGTAATATATCTTAATAGAGAAATCTGCTTCTTTTTTTCTACTAGGATTTATCATTCATTTTAAAAATTCACAATTCTTGGGTAAAATCTGTATTCAGTGAGAGACAGATTTTTACATTACTGACATAGGAGACGACAATTGATGTTCTATGGAGAGGAGGGAGGAAAAGGACAGAACTAGAGGCAGGGCTTCTCCCTCCTCCCCTTTCTCCTGTCTACATAGAATTGTATTAGTAGCAATTGTCATCTCTTATCTCAATCATGTAAAAATTTGTCTTCACTGCATACAGATTTTATCCAAGAATTGAGAACTTTGGGAATGAATAAACAGTCGAGGAGGAGAAAAAAGCAGATTTCTTTAATAACATACATTGCAAAGTTGCGTATTTTCACAACTATTATTGATTTATTAAATAAAAACTCAAGAGCCGGTTACTCTTTAAGACTGGACTATTTTTTTAAAATTTAAGAAAATGGTCTCTTTTACCAATAAAAACATGCTGGAACATTTTGAAATAAGGACTGATCTCACAGTGTCTGAATGAAATATATTATTTTTATAAAAATTGCAGCTTATTGAAACGCTATTCTCTATATAGACATCCAAAGTAAATCATACAGTTACCAGTATAGTAAAATGCTTCCAAATATGTATGGACGGAATATAATTTTATTGGAATCAAAAGTAATACAGCCGAAGTTAGTGAAAGCTGCCATTGATTTTACTCTATTATTTTCAATAAGACTTTAGCAGTCGGGAATAAGTGAGGTGCTGAACTGAATTCTAAAGCCTAATATACCGTTACATAAAATATACTGACTTTTTAGCCAAATGTATAGAAAAGTCCTAAAACTAAAATTCAAAAAGTCGTAAAACCCAAATTGTAGAGTTTTAGTAATTGTTCAACACAGTAAACACATTGTAATGTTTCGAACACTTGGACTCTTTAAATAAAACTTATCGACTTCTTGGCCAAAACACATGTAGCTGGTTCTTAGCAACACGTTTCACATATTGTAATATACATATATATGTGCATCATGGTAACATTTCAGTTCCTAGGAATGCATTAAATTTGACACTGCTCACAAGTCACTTCATAAATGTAAAGTTACATAAACTAAATAGAAAATGTTTCCACAGTGAGAACTTTGGCTTATCGCTGTCTCCATATATGTCGTCTTGTAGGAGCCTTGTATAGTGTTTTTCCCCTATTTGGCACCAATGTGAGCCTGTATTTAGTTCATTATTGCCATTGACTGAACTTTCCTTTAGATGCAATATTACACTAAAAAGGATGGTATGGTAAATCTGTTATCAACGCAAAGCTTAAAGAGGCTGCCCACTACTCAGGACAACACCTTCTCAATCCGTATGTTTCCAAATTTTAAAATAACATCACTTATACTCACCTTTGGGGCTGGCATCATTCTAGCAGTGTCGACACCGTCTATCCCGATGATCGTGTACTAGTGTGACATCACACGAACCCTGCAGCCAATCAGCGCTGGCTTCACTCTCCTGCCTTCGGACGCACCGCATATATCTTGGACAAGAGAGGGAGCAGCAACTGTCACTTCCTCCGGATGTAAGCAATTTGTCTGAAGACGGGAAGAGTGAAGCGGCAGCAGGGCTCCCGTGACGTCACACTGGTAGATGATCTTCAGAAGAGACCGTGCCGACACCACTGGAACAGCGTCAGCACGGAAGGTGACCATAAGTGTTGTTATCTCAAAAGGGGAAATTATACAGATTGAGAAGGGGTTGTCCTGAGTAGTGGACAACCCCTTTTAAAAGGAGTGGTCTATTATTCGACAACCTCAGCTTAGTCAATTCAGAATCATAATGAAAATAAAAAGAGTGTATACTCACCTCCTGCAGAGCAGCTCCAGCGATGTTGACAGCACTGTTCTCGGAGAGCGACGTGACATTGCTGTATCACTTGTAGGCTGCAGCCACTCTTTGGCTGCAGCTCATCAATATTCTGTCAGGGCAGACGTCCACTCTGATAAGTAGTCTGCATCTGAAGAGAGGCTGCCCATTGACTATGGCAAAACAATGCTACGCCACTTTTCGAAAACAGCTGTGCTGATATCACTGGCACAACGCCGCTGGGAGAAGTGAGTCTAGATTGCTTTTTATGTTAACTAGGGTTTCAAATTGATTAAGCTGGAATGTCCAGTACTGGACAACCTCTTTAAGCTCACTATTAGGGATGTTGTCTTTACAGAGACACTCCTTTTAGACTGTAGTTCCCTCTGCTTGTTTTAGACATCCACAAAACGCAGCTGAATTTGGAAGTCTTGTGTGGCTAGACATTTCCCTCGCAATGCCCAAGTATCCTCCAAAAGGGTTAGCAGAGATGGAAAGTTCCTGGCTAAATGTTTTCAAGGTAATTCAGGAGAGCACAAAGTAGAGTGTTTTGCCACATTCCTCCTATGTGTATTGTGTCTTTGGCACAGCAGAGAATTGGTGCTGTTCATAAATTCAAAGCCAAGGAAACTCTGAAAGGAGGAGGAACTTGTGAATGAGTGGAGACATCATTCTGGTCTCCAATCTGGTTGATGGAACCAGGGATTTGCAACAGTACCCTCTAACAAGCTGGAGTTTAGAAGAAAATAGCTCAGAGGTGGGTCTATATAAGAAATGATCTCTTAAAATTTTCCATTCTTGTGGATTTATTTTTGGTCACCCTAGAATTTGATTGTAAGTGCTTGAGCTAAGGAAATGTGACTGTGAGTCCTTGGACAATGATCCGTGCCTCCTAGGTACAATATCGTGAAATATGTTACCAGTTTCCACTATCAAAATCTAGATAAATAGAAGTTAATTGAAGAAATTGAAAATTACAGTATTAATGTTTAATTTGTTTTGCCATAGTTTAGCTTGTCCATGTATAAAATATTTAGGATTCCTTAAGAGATGTGGATGGATGGTTGCACTAATCCTAGCTGTCCACCATCAACCACCAGTATGTGACTCCTCTTCTCCACACCAATTTCCCAGCTGAATTAACTGGAGGTTACATTCAATAATTCATGCTAAAGTCACTTTGTTTTCATCAATTAAATCATTTACAAACTTTGATCAATAAAATGACGGCGACCACTGCTTTTCATTGATCCTTAATGCACATCCAGGAAATCAGGAGCCAAACTAGACCCTCTATTACGCAAAACGTGGTTCAAAGAATTAAATAAGAAAGTTGAAAAAGAAATTGGTGAAATATGTGTGACCACTATCTCTACTAGTTTGGTATGGATATTGTGAACCCCTATAGCATGATTTATACTATTATCATATTGCCAGCCACAGTGCCCTTGTATAGTGCCAACTCAATCCCATGTTCTGACCCATAGTTCCTCCCAGTGTAAAGTTACATGTGAGTGACAAATGTGACAAAGAGAGAATGAGGAGCTGAAAATCCCATAACCCTTTGTTGAGACATTACATTATCATTGCCATAGACTTGTACAGATATTTTATATATATTTTATGTTCTGCTTATGTGGGCATTGTTGCTGATATTTTAAAACAGGAACTATTCATTAGAGTGAAAAATTTAAAGGGTCTGAATACTTTCCGTACCCACTGTATTTGTATTTTGTTATTAACATTATGTGTGGAGCACTGTTTGTACAAAAGAGTTGTTTTTCCATCTCCACAGTGACTAGGTAAGTCTCGCACGTCAACAGAGTCTAAGCTGTTATGATCAGTGGGTTCCTCTCTCTCTCTCTCTCTCTCTCGCTCCTGTACAGTGTAAGTTCTTTTGATCAGCAGGGTCTTCTCTCTCCTGTAGAGTGTAAGCTCTTATGGTCAGTGAGGTCCTCTCTCTCCTGTAGAGTGTAAGCTCTTATGGTCAGCGGGGTCCTCTCTCTCCTGTAGAGTGTAAGCTCTTATGGTCAGTGAGGTCCTCTCTCTCCTGTAGAGTGTTAGCTCTTATGGTCAGTGGGGTCCTCTCTCTCCTGTAGAGTGTAAGCTCTTATGGTCAGTGGGGTCCTCTCTCTCCTGTAGAGTGTAAGCTCTTATGGTCAGTGAGGTCCTCTCTCTCCTGTAGAGTGTAAGCTCTTATGGTCAGCGGGGTCCTCTCTCTCCTGTAGAGTGTAAGCTCTTATGGTCAGTGGGGTCCTCTCTCTCCCTCCTGTAGAGTGTAATCTCTTATGGTCAGTGAGGTCCTCTCTCTCCTGTAGAGTGTAAGCCTTATGGTCAGCGGAGTCTTCTCTCTCCTGTATAGTGTAAGCTCTTATGGTCAGCAGAGTCCTCTCTCTCTCCTGTAGAGTGTAAGCTCTTATGGTCAGTGAGGTCCTCTCTCTCCTGTAGAGTATAAGCTCTTATGGTCAGCGGGGTCCTCTCTCTCCTGTAGAGTGTAAGCTCTTATGGTCAGCGGGGTCCTCTCTCTCCTGTAGAGTGTAAGCTCTTATGGTCAGTGGGGTCCTCTCTCTCCCTCCTGTAGAGTGTAAGCTCTTATGGTCAGTGAGGTCCTCTCTCTCCTGTAGAGTGTAAGCTCTAATGGTCAGTGAGGTCCTCTCGCTCCTGTATAGTGTAAGCTCTTATGGTCAGCAGAGTCCTCTCTCTCTCCTGTATAGTGTAAGCTCTTATGGTCAGTGAGGTCCTCTCTCTCCTGTAGAGTGTAAGCTTTATGGTCAGCGGGGTCCTCTCTCTCCTGTAGAGTGTAAGCTCTTATGGTCAGTGGGGCCTCTCCTCTCCCTCCTGTAGAGTGTAAGTTCTTTTGATCAGCAGGGTCTTCTCTCTCTTACAAGCTTTTGAAATTTTAAATTTCAAAGGATCCGCACATTTTTATTCACAAATTATATAGAGTCATATGCGAGTCATATTTTGAGTCATATATTGAATATTTGTATGCTAAAGGTAATGTGAGTTGTAATCTGTGCATGTCACACCATCTATGAGTTCACATGTGACAGGGACATACACGAGATGTAGATTACAAACAGTATTCGATCACCAGATGTCCTCCTATGACTGATACATTCTTGTCAATTAGGAAAAATCTATTAAAACAGTTTCACACAGAAATAAAATTTTAATTTACATTTTCCAAATGTCAAGAATTTCTTCTTCCTGTCAGATCATAAATGATAAGGAATAATTTCTTTTCCAATTTTCATTGCATACAATAAATTATGTCAATGTTTAAGAGATAAAACATGATAAATCAATTTTTATCCACTTGTATCTATGCAATAATGATACAGGCACAGATAATAACTGGAGTCATCAAACTAAGCAATATATTTAGGTCAGAGAAATAGTCCTGCCATTACTATAAGGTTATTGCAGAAATTGACTATAAAGTAAGCCATTGTAACATTGTTACTAGATTAGATTGTGTTACTAGATTAGAAAATCACAGCCTTAATGTGCTTTCCTACTATAAGTATAGCTGAAGGTTCAATATGGTCTACCAAAAACCAGTGGACCCTCCTGTGGACCCAGACCTTAACGTATTATTACTGTGCCTCAAATTCGAGACTTGTCTAATATATAGCATACCATGTGAGGTCAACAATAACAAAAAAAGATTAAAATTGAACCAACATGCACATGGATTGAGGCTTGTCCCTCAGAGTTCATTCTATAACAGTTTTGACTGCGACCAGAACAGGAAGTTGAGAGACTGGAAGGGACTTGGGCATTAATGGAAGAGGAGCAGAGGGTGATCAGTAAGGTGAATTTACTCTATTTTATTACTTCCAAACATGCTGTGCATTTAAAAAAACATATTTGGGATCAACGACCCTCTTATACTGCATTTATAGCAAAATTGGTCAGATATTTCCTAAATATATAAGTAATGAGGTCCAAATATTGTGTCACCCACCAGCTCCTTGAAAGAAGAGGAATGGAATCTTCAATTTATTTTCAATATAGGACATCGATAACTTTTAAAATTGAATGGGTTGTGTAGGCTCAAGGCTAAAGTCTGCAGTCACCTCTATGTGTAGACTTAAAAATTCTCATAGTATGCACAATGTGCGCTGTCAGGATTCTCCTGTGTCTAGTTGGCATGTCACCGCATGTATGCAAATTGCATACTTGCAGTCACATACCCGCAAACTCTCAGTACCAGAACCACAGAATTCTAACAGAGCGCACACTGTACGCTGTGAGCATTCACAAGTCTGTAGTCATGCGTAGAGTGACTGCAGACTTGAGCCCCAAGCCTGGACAACCCTTTTAATATAATTCCTGTAGTAGCAAAAAGAGCAATGTAGAACATTTGAATAAGGCTGCAGAGCAGCCAATCAACAAGCTTTTAGGCTGTGATCACTTCAGGAGTAGTGTTGAGCGATACTGCTCGATATCTAAAAATATCGGATCGGAATGGTATCGCCGATATCACTAAATATCGGCGATATCCGATTCCGATACCGGAAGTCCCATGTAAGTCTATGGGAACAAAATATCGCAACTAAAAAAAAACCTTTATTTCCTTGTAAACACTAAATATACACACATAGAATACATATATATATATATACATGTCATTGTGACATATATATATACATATATGTATAGTTTATACACTTCTACATAGTAAAATATCCTCTGATTCAATTGCCGGGTAAAGCCGGCTTCTGTGAAAAGACAGAAGCACCCGACATGAAATGACACATTGGTGTACATAGGGTTAACCATGTCTTTTCATGTCGTTTGCAATCTGATTTGCACAAACAATTACATCAGTCTATGTGTGCAAAATTTCACACCTGTAGGGGTTAATTAAAGGTGTAAATTCGTTGTAAAAAAAAACGGACTTTTTTGCTACGAATTTACACCTTTAATTAACCCCTACAGGTGTGAAATTTTGCACACATAGACTGATGTAATTGTTTGTGCAAATCAGATAGCAAAGGACATGAAAAGACATGGTTAACCCTATGTACACCAAGTGTCATTTCATGTCGGGTTCTGCATTTTCACAAAAGCCGTCAATTGAATTAGCGGCTATTATACTATGTAGAAGTGTATGAACTATAAATATAAATATATATATATGTGTCACAAATTCAATGACATGTATATATATATATATATATATATATGAGGTGTAAAATTGTTTAAAAAAAATGCGTGGACTCCCGCCCTATTTTCGCAACCAGACAGACAAAGCCAGCGAATGGGGGCAGATAATAATAGCCCAGAGAGGGACCATTATTTTTGGCCCCCCCTGGCTACTAACATCTGCCCCCAGACACCCCAGAAAAGACAAATCTATAATTAGATTCGCCCTTTCTGGCACTTTGCCCGTCTATTCCCATTGCCCTGTAGCGGTGGTGAATGGGTTAATATGGGGTTAAAGCCACATTGCAATTGAAAGGTGACCTTAAGCCAGGTTAATAATTGAGAGCTGTCAATTAGACAACTATCAATTATTAATCCTATTGCATGAAATAAAAATAAAACACACACACTTTAATTAAAAATCATTTTAATGAAATAAAGATACATGTTTTTGACCATCTTTTATTTGACTGCAAAACCATTTCCTGTAATAAAAATAAAATAAAAAAGCAAAATTATTCTTACCTATCCCATGCACATCAGGTCCCGCGGTGTAATCCTTCAGAAAGGGTTAATGTTTACTGCAGGGACCGCAGCTAATGCTGCAGCCTCACAGTAAACCCCCAAATGAATGAGTTCCTCTCCTGCTGACAGGAGAGGAAGTGGAAAGCTTAATTGATTGCTTTCCACTTTCACTTCAGGTCAGCCAGGGACACAATCATGACGTCAGAGGGAACTGGTTAACAAAAATAGGGGATCCCCTCGAAAAAAATTGGCGTAGGGTCCCCCTATTTTGTTAACCAGCCAATGAAGCAGACCGCTGAGGCCTGGATTTTCAGGCTGTTAAGGAGCCAAGATCCATGGACCTTGCCAGCCTGATAATACCAGGCCACAGCAGTCTGCATATCTTGGCTGATTAACAAAAATAGGGATCCCCTCAAAAAAATTGGCGTGGGGTCCCCCCTAATTTTGTTAACCAGCCAGATGAAGCAGACCGCTGAGGCCTGGTTTTTCAGGCTGGTAAGGATCCAATATCCATGGACCTTGCAAGCCTGATAATACCAGGCCACAGCAGTCTGCTTAGCTTGGCTGGTTAACAAAAATAGGGGATCCCCTCGAAAAAAAAAACGGCGTAGGGGTCCCCCTATTTTTGTTAACCAGCCAAGTAAAATGCAGACTGCTGCGGCCTGGTATTAAAAGACTGTCAAGGCCCATGGATTTTGGCCCTCAACAGCCTGATAATACCAGGCTACAGCAGCCCCACATTTGGCGCATCAAAAGATGTGCCAATTGTGGCACTTTACCCGGCTCTTCCCACTGCCCTGTAGCGGTGGCAAGTGGGGTAATAAGGGGTTAATGTCACCGTTGATTGCACGGTGACAATAAGCCCGGTTAATAATGGAGAGGTGTCAATAAGACACCGATCCATTATTAATCCCAAAGTTATTAAATGTATAAAAAAAAGACAAAGCAAGAAAAAAGTCTTTAATGAAATAAAAGAGACAACAGAGTTTTCATTAATTTTATTATACACTCATTCCTGCGACGCCATCGATCTCCTGTAAAAAAAGAAAAAAAAACAAACCAACAGTATACCACCTGTCCGACGCAGTCCATAGTAATGACTGTCCCACGACGATCCAGCTCTGCTACATCGCAATGACAGGCAGAGCCTGTCATCGCAACGCAGCACAGCTGATTACCTGCTTCCCCGGCGGTGACGTCATCGGACTGACTGCTTTAACGGCCGGGATTACCCAGCAGTCACTGCAGTTATCGCGAGAAACTGCATGTGACCGCCGGGAAAGATGATGGCGGCCATGAAGCAGTCCAGCCCGTGACTGCCGGAGATCTTCTGCCAGGTAAGTGCCGCTGACTCCTGACAGACCCGACCGACGGACACTGACAGTGACAGTGACAATCCCGATTCCGGTATCCGATAAGACGAAAATATCGGAACTAAGTATCGAAAGGCCGATAGAGCTAATATCGGCCGATACCCGATACTTGCGGTATCGTATCGCTCAACACTATTCAGGAGCCATCATAGCCATGCCAAGTATTGTCCTGGCTGTGATTAGCCGATGCAGCTTACGACCCAGACTGCATAACTGGCAGATCATGAATTCCGCCGCCATTTGCTCTGATTAGTGTAGGGACAAGATGCAGCTGGAGTGAGGGACAGTGTTAGGTAGTGCATTCTGCCTAAAAGTCTTTGTGTACTCTGCACATGTCTCAGTGGGAGAACTGAGCCAAGAAGCCGCTGTGTGTACTCTGCACCAGCTTTGTGCCCGGTACAGGATCCCATCTGTCTGCTCCTCCTCATTATGGTGATGACCCTCCCCCATGTCGGGGTTTATTAATCAGTGCATGCTGTGCTTTGAACTCTTGGTTCATCAGTTCATCTCAGATTGGGCCAAAGTGGCTTTCATCATGTTCATCTCATTGGCGAAGCTCTGGCATGGCTCAATCCCCTATGAGAGAGAGGAGATCCTCTTGTGCCAACCCTCCAGTCCTTTCGCTGAAGCCTTCCATAAGTTCCTCGACAAGACCGACCTTATTTCCTCCGCAGTATCTTCTTTCCTCAGACTGCGCCAGGGAAATCTCACTGTGGCCCAGTACGCTGTTCATTTTTATACACCTGTCATCCAAACTCACCTGAATAATGAGTCTCGGGTGGCCACCTTCTGGGAGGGCCTTTCTAGGCGAATCAAGGAGGAGCTGGATGGTCGTGATATACCCACCTCATTGATAACCTGGTGTCTCTGCCAACTCGAATCGACATCAGATTTCAGGAGCGTTCCAAGGAGGTGACCCGTGAGAGAAGACCTGTGCACCTGGCTCCTACCTTTCAAAGGTCGATCATGTACAAGCCG
>JARQOD010011034.1:0-24989 GCA_033576555.1 Oophaga sylvatica
AGCGCCTGTATATAAGGACAACACACAAGCCGCCTGTATACAAGGACACCGCACACAGCACCTGTATATACACTGTGTTCCAAATTATTATGCAGACATTGTTTAGGAGTGATAAGGTAAGAATTGTTTTGTTTCTCAGGTAAACTCATTGATGGTGATGTGTGTCAGGGCTCTTTATATCACTGTAATTGCAGACACCTGTGCTAATTAGTTTGGCAGGTGTGGCCAATGAAAGGCAAGACTACTTAAGAAGGCTGTCCCACATTATTAAGCAGCCTACAATATCTGCCAAAATGGGAAAGAAAAAGGATGTGTCGGCTGCTGAGAAGCAACAAATTGTGGAGTGGTTTAGGTCAAGGCATGACTACAATCAACATTGCCAAGACACTTCATCGTGATCATCGCACAATCAAGAAGTATGTAGCTGATTCACAGTACACACGTGTGCGTGCTGATAAGGGAAAATTGAGGACTCTTTCCTACAGGCAATTATGTCAGGGTAAAAGAGCAGCGGCAAAAAAGCCTTGTCATAGCAGCAGACAAGTTTTTGAAGCTGCTGGTGCCTCCAACGTCCCCCGAACAACAAGATGCAGGGTCCTTCAGAGGTTTGCAGCTGTGCGTAAGCCATCCTGTCGACCTCCTCTATCCACTGCACACAAGCAGAAACGGCTCCAGTGGGCCAAACAATACATGAAGACTGACTTCAAAACTGTTTTGTTCCCCGATGAGTGCCGTGCAACGCTCGATGGTCCAGATGGATGGAGTGGAGGATGGCTGGTTGATGGACACCCCATGCAAACACGGCTACGGCGCCAACAAGGAGGAGGTGGAGTAATGTTTTGGGCTGGAATCATGGGAGAGAGATTGTCGGCCCCTTTAGGATCCCTGAAGGGGTAAAGATGAACTCCATGGTGTATGTTGAGTTTCTCAAACAGCACTTCCTGCCATGGTTCAAGAAGAGGAACCGTGCATTCCGCAGCAAGATCATTTTCATGCATGATAATGCACCGTCTCATGCTGCACATAACACATCTGCATCTCTGGCTGCTATGGGCATAAAAGGGGACAAATTTATGGTGTAGCCCCCATGCTCCCCTGACCTCAACCCCATTGAGAACCTCTGGAGCATCATCAAAAGTAGTGTCTATGATGGCGGGAGGCAGTTCACATCTAAGCAACAGCTCTGGAGGGGATTCTGTCCTCATGCAAAACAATTGAAGCAGAAACCATCCAAAACCTGACAAATTCAATGGACGAGAGATTTCAGAAGCTCCTTTCCAACAAGGGGTCCTATGTGCAAATGGAACATCACCTAGAATAAAGTTTTGAGTTGAAAACTGTTTGATTTCAGTTTGTAATAACCTGCTAATGCTTATAATTTCAAAAATAATCATTTTATTGTTCTTTATTAAAATGAAAAGGTAGAAAACTCTGCTGTGCATAATAATTTGGAACATGCAGTTTGAGTGCAGTTTGAGTGTTTTATTTTTTTTTAAATATACTGTTATCATAGGCAGTTTGTACAAAAACCTTTCAATTGTCCTCTAATAGTTATTTGACTGGAAAATTACAATGCCTGCAATTTATATAGGTAATTTGGGAAAATCTGAGAAAATATTATTTGCATAATAATTTGGAACACAGTGTAAGGACAACACACAAGCCGCCTGTATATAAGGACACCGCACACAACGCCTGTACATAAGGACAACACACAAGTCGCCTGTATACAAGGACACCGCACACAGCGCCTGTACATAAGGACAACACACAATCCGCCTGTATACAAGGACACCGCACACAGCGCCTGTATATAAGGACAACACACAAGCCACCTGTATACAAGGACACTGCACACAGCGCCTGTATATAAGGACAACACACAAGCCGCCTGTATACAAGGACACCGCACACAGCGCCTGTATATAAGGACAACACACAAGCCGCCTGTATACAAGGACACTGCACACAGCGCCTGTATATAAGGACAACACACAAGCCGCCTGTATACAAGGACACTGCACACAGCGCCTGTATATAAGGACAACACACAAGTCGCCTGTATACAAGGACACCGCACACAGCGCCTGTACATAAGGACAACACACAATCCGCCTGTATACAAGGACACCGCACACAGCGCCTGTATATAAGGACAACACACAAGCCACCTGTATACAAGGACACTGCACACAGCGCCTGTATATAAGGACAACACACAAGCCGCCTGTATACAAGGACACGCACACAGCGCCTGTATATAAGGACAACACACAAGCCGCCTGTATACAAGGACACTGCACACAGCGCCTGTATATAAGGACAACACACAAGCCGCCTATATACAAGGACACCGCACACAGCACCTGTATATAAGGACAACACACAAGCCACCTGTATACAAGGACACTGCACACAGCGCCTGTATATAAGGACAACACACAAGCCGCCTGTATACAAGGACACCGCACACAGCGCCTGTATATAAGGACAACACACAAGCCGCCTGTATACAAGGACACCGCACACAGCACCTGTATATAAGGACAACACACAAGCTGCCTGTATACAAGGACACCGCACACAGCGCCTGTACATAAGGACAACACACAAGCCGCCTGTATACAAGGACACCGCACACAGCGCCTGTACATAAGGACAACACACAAGCCACCTGTACATAAGGACACCGCACGCGGAGCCTATACATAAGGACATCGCACCTGTTTATAAGGACTCCGCACCTGTATATAAGGACACCGCACATGGCGACTGTATAACTATATAAGGACAACACACAAGCCGCCTGTATTCAAGGACACCGCACAAGGCGACTGTATATTAGGACAACACACAAGCCGCCTGTATATAAGGACACCGCACACAACGCCTGTACATAAGGACAACACACAAGTCGCCTGTATACAAGGACACCGCACACAGCGCCTGTACATAAGGACAACACACAATCCGCCTGTATACAAGGACACCGCACACAGCGCCTGTATATAAGGACAACACACAAGCCCCTGTATACAAGGACACTGCACACAGCGCCTGTATATAAGGACAACACACAAGCCGCCTGTATACAAGGACACCGCACACAGCGCCTGTATATAAGGACAACACACAAGCCGCCTGTATACAAGGACACTGCACACAGCGCCTGTATATAAGGACAACACACAAGCGCCTATATACAAGGACACGCACACAGCACCTGTATATAAGGACAACACACAAGCCACCTGTATACAAGGACACTGCACACAGCGCCTGTATATAAGGACAACACACAAGCCGCCTGTATACAAGGACACCGCACACAGCGCCTGTATATAAGGACAAACACAAAGCCGCCTGTATACAAGGACACCGCACACAGCACCTGTATATAAGGACAACACACAAGCTGCCTGTATACAAGGACACCGCACACAGCGCCTGTACATAAGGACAACACACAAGCCGCCTGTATACAAGGACACCGCACACAGCGCCTGTACATAAGGACAACACACAAGCCACCTGTACATAAGGACACCGCACGCGGAGCCTATACATAAGGACATCGCACCTGTTTATAAGGACTCCGCACCTGTATATAAGGACACCGCACATGGCGACTGTATAACTATATAAGGACAACACACAAGCCGCCTGTATTCAAGGACACCGCACAAGGCGACTGTATATTAGGACAACACACAAGCCGCCTGTATATAAGGACACCACACAGCGCCTGTACACAAGGACTCCGCACATGGCGCCTGTATTTAAGGACAGGTCACAATATGCAAGGACTTGCCTTTACATTTGGACACCACGTTGCTGCCCTCAGCCTCCAGACTGGATGGAGTGAGGAGTGTTGCAGCTTTCTTTGCCTCTACCGCCCCCTGCTGGTCACCATCAGATGCTCTGTGGCTCCGGTCCACGAGGGTCTCCCCGCTTTGGCGTCTCCCAGGACGGCTGTGCTCCACTCCTGGCTGAACCTTCACAGATCTCAAGGTGATGGAACTGGACGAGACCTGAGGAGCCTTCGAGCCTCTGACAGACGTCTCCACTGCAGCTCTCCGCTCACTCCCTGCACTTGGGTCAGGACTTCCCTTATCACAAGATTTACAAGTTGGGGACATTTTCTTCAGGGAGGTGTTCTGTATGGACTCGCGGGTCAGTTCCTTGGTTGGTTCGTGGGTCGGTTCTTTGGCGAGTTCTCGGGACGGTTTTTGGGTCGGTTCTTTGGCGAGTTCTCGGGAAGGTATTTGGGTCAGTTCTTTGGCGAGTTCTCTGGAAGGTTTTTGGGTCGGTTCTTTGGCGAGTTCTCTGAAAGGTTTTTGGGTCAGTTCTTTGGCGAGTTCTCGGGAAGGTTCTCGGGTAGATTTTTGGGTCAGTTCTTTGATGAGTTTTCGGGAAGGTTTTTTGGTCAGGTCTTGGGTCCGTCCTGTCCTGGGTGCAGTATGACTGGTTGTATTTGGCGATATCTTAGGCTCGGCTGGAGAGATGCTCTTCTTGCTGGTGGAGTTTAGTGAAGTCTCCTTTGTGGACACATACAGAGGATTCTTGGAGGCTGATTTAATTGACTGCGAACCACCAGGAGAGTCACCCACAAGAGTCTTTGCTGTCGCTTTAGGATCTAGCTCCATGGCTCCCAATGGAGGGAAGCTTGGTGAGGTTCGAGCAGAAGATATCATGGTTGCTTGCCCTGTACACTGAGGTCGGATGTTTGACTCAATGTTTCTCAAGTTCCTGGAGGTGATGGTGCTCAGGTCTCTGCAAAGTCCTGGTGACTCCTTTTTGGACAGCGAGGGTCTCAGGGTTGACTCTATGCTATGACGTGAAGTCACCGCGGGTTCTGGGATTCCATAGCGAAAGAGTTCATTGAGGACAGAGATTTCTTCCTTCCAGGTTCTCCACCATGCGAAGACGACTGAGTCTTGGCATCCAGGATGGAGATGTAATGGGAGACGATGGAGGGGGAATTTTGGGTAAAATTTGTGACTTGAGGTTTAGTGTAGGAGCGGCTCTTTATGGATCCAGAACCAGAACCTTCTGAGCTCAGCAGCGAGGCTAGAACTTCCTCTACCTGTCCTGAAGGCTTAGTGCTGGGCAAACGCGAGCTGGATGACACTGCAGACACTGTGGACGGTGACGATGTCCTCTTTGAGGAAACATTGGACTCATCTTTTGTGGAACTTTTCATGGGCTCTTTGCTGCTCAGGACAGGATCCAGCTTCTCTGCACCCTTCTGACTTTTTCCAGTGTCATAAGTGGCCACCTGAGCAGTCTCGGCCATCTTGTTTGTAGAAGTTAAAGGGGGTCCAAGACCTGGAGAAATTCTGAAAAAAAGAAAGAAAAGATGTGTCCTATTGAAGCTGAGCTGCAGTGTAAAGCATGGGGGCAGAATCAGAATCTTAAAAAAAGGTTGTCCACTGTTGGACAAAAACTTTAAATCTCTGTTTAGACAGGAGGTGGACTTCAGACTAAGGGCTCATACTCACTGGCTGGAAAAAAATCGGTCCGTTTTCTGCAGGAAAAAAACGGTACATTTGTTGTAAAAAGGCATGCGATTTTGATGCGATTTTAAATCGCACCATGCGTTTTCCATCAGTTTTCCATCTGTATGCAATGCGATTTTAACATGAAGTTTTACATAGAGCAGTTATCTCTATGTAAAAAGTCATGTAAAAATCACATTGTAAAAAAAATGTACACAAAAAGCAAATAATTATATATATACATATATATATATATAATATATATATAGGTCATACACTTCTACATAGTATAATAGCCGCTAATTCATCCCTGGCTATACTGTAAAATCACACTGACAGCTTTAATAAAGAATAGAAAGAATACATATACACACATAGAAAACATATATATATGTAATTGTGACATGTATATATATATATTTATAGTTCATACACTTCTACATACTGTAATAGCCGCTAATTCAATTGCCGGCTTTTGTGAAATCACAGAAGCCGACATGAAATGATACATTGTTTACACACAGTTAACCATGTCATTTCATGTATTTTGATATATGGTTTTAACTTACAATTACATAAGTGTATGTGTGCAAAATTTCAGACATGTAGGGGTTAATTAAAGGTGTAAATTCGTTGAAAAAAAATGCGTGGGCTCCCGCTGTATTTTCTCCACCAGACAGACAAAGCCAGCGAGTGGGGGCAGATAATAGCCTAGGGAGGGTACATTTTTTTTGTGCCCCCCCCGGCTACTAACATCTGCCCCCAGACACCCCAGAAAGGGCAAATCTCTAATTAGATTCGCCCTTTCTGGCACTTTGCCCGTCTATTCCAATTGCCCTGTAGCGGTGGCGAATGGGTTAATAAGGGGTTAAAGCCACCTTGCTATTGAAAGGTCACTTTAAGCCAGGTTAATAATTGAGAGCTGTCAATTAGACAACTATCAATTATTAATCCTATTGAAGGAAATAAAAAAATCACACACACTTTAAGAATAAATAATTTTAATGAAATAAAAACAAATTTTTTTGACCATCTTTTATTAAACTCTTAATCCCTGCGAAGCCCTTGATCTTCTATAATAAAGAAAAAATAATAAAACAACATTATTCTTACCTATCTGGCGATCTGTCACGTCCCACGCTGTAATCCTTCACAAAGGGTTAACTAGCAATCAGCTAAGCAGAGCAAGTAATGCTGCGTGCTCAGCTGAAAGCTCCTGAATGAATGAGCTTATCTCCTGCTGACAGGAGAGGATGTGATTAATGAATGAAGCTTAATTGATTGTGTCCCACTTTCACTTTAGGTCAGGTCAGGGTGAAAGTGGCAATAAATCAATTAAGCTCCATTCATTAATCACTTCCTCTCCTTTCACTGGGAGATAAGCTCATTCATTCGGGGTGTTACAGCTAGCAGACAGCATTAGCTTTCTGCTAATAACTGTAACCTGTTAACCCTTTCTGATGGATTACAGCATGGGACCTGACTGTGCATCGGATTGGTAAGAATAATTTTGCTTTTTTATTTTATTTTTATTTCAGGAAATGGTTTTAGCAGGAAAATAAAATATTGTCAAAAACGGTTTGATTATTTAATTAAACTTCTTTTTTATTAAACTGTGTGTGTTTGATTTTTCTATCATACAATAGGATTAATAATTGATAGTTGTCTAATTGACAGCTCTCAATTATTAACCTGGCTTAAAGTGACCTTTCAATTGCAAGGTGGCTTTAACCCCTTATTAACCCATTCGCTACCGCTACAGGGCAATGGGAATAGACGGGCAAAGTGTCAGAAAGGGCGAATCTAATTAGAGATTTGACTTTTCTGGGGGCAGATGTTAGTAGCCAGGGGGGGCACAAAAAAAATGTACCCTCCCTAGGTATTATTATCTGCCCCCACTCGCTTGCTTTGTCTGTCTGGTGGAGAAAATACAGCGGGAGCCCACGCATTTTTTTTCAACGAATTTACACCTTTAATTAACCCCTACATGTCTGAAATTTTGCACACTTATGTAATTGTAAGTTAAAACCATATATCAAAATACATGAAATGACATGGTTAACTGTGTGGAAACAATGTATCATTTCATGTCGGCTTCTGTGATTTCACAAAAGCCGGCAATTGAATTAGCAGCTATTACAGTATGTAGAAGTGTAAGAACTATAAATATATGTATATGTATGTGTCACAATGACATGTATATATATATATATATATATGTATTCTATGTGTATGTATCTAGTGTTTTGTGAGCTGTCAGTGTGATTTTACAGTAGCCGGGGATGAATTACCGGCTTTTCAAAGGAGACTGGTGCATATAAATCGGACAGCACGTGCATGGTGCGAGTGCTGTGCGTTTTTTAATCGCACCCATTGACTTGCATTGGCGATTATGATCCCAAAATCGCATCAAATCGCAGCATGCTGCGATTTTTTTCTCACACCAATTTCTGATGAGAAAAAAATCACAAATGAGAACTCACCTATTGACTAACATTGGTCAGATTTGAATCCGATTTATTTTCCTCTGATTTTCATCCGTTTTCGGCGCCAGTGAGTATGAGCCCTAAGGCTGGGATCACACATGCGAGGAACACGGCCGGGTCTCGCATGTGACTTCCCGGCACTGCCACCGGCCTCGGGAGCGGAGCATGTGGCTCCATGTATTGCTATGCAGCGCTCGCTCGCTCCTGAGTGCCGGGCCAGTGCCGGGTATTAACATGCGAGAATCGGCCGTATTCCTCGCATGTGTGATCCTGGCCTTATATAGAAATACATGGAGCCGCCGCTCCGCTCCCGAGGCCGGCGGCAGTGCCGGATATTAACATGCGAGAATCGGCCGTATCCTGCATTGACTTCCGCACTGCCGCGCCTCGGGAGGAGCGTGTCATGTATTCGTATCTGCATGTGTGATCCGCTTATATAGAAATACATGGAGCCGCTCACTGCGCTCCCGAGGCCGTCGGCAGTGCCGGTATTAACATGCGAGAATCGGCCGTACTCTCCTGGTAATTGACCTATATAAATACATGGCAGCGCACGCTCCGCTCCCGAGTGCGTGCGTGCGGTATTACATGCAGACTGCAGCGTATTCCTCCATGGTGATCCCGGCCTTATATAGAAATACATGGAGCCGCACACTCGCTCCCGAGGCCGTCGGCAGTGCCGGGTATTAACATGCGAGACTCGGCCGTATTCCTCCATGTGTAATCCTGACCTGATATAGAAATACATGGAGCCGCACATGCGCTCCTGAGTGCCGTCGGCAGTGCCGGGTATTAACATGCGAGACTCAGCCGTATTCCTCCATGGTATCCTGGCCTTATATAGAAATACATGGAGCCGCACGCTCCGCTCCCGAGTGCCGTCGGCAGTGCCGGGTATTAACATGCGAGACTCAGCCGTATTCCTCCATGTGTATCCGGCCTTGTATAGAAATACATGGAGCCGCACACTGCGCTCCCGAGGCCGTCGGCAGTGCCGGGTATTAACATGCGAGACTCGGCCGTACTCCTCCATGTGTAATCCTGGCCTTATATAGAAATACATGGAGCCGCACGTGCTCGATGCGTCGAGCGGTATTAACATGCGAGACCCCGTTCCTCAGGTACCGCCTATATGAAACTGGGCGCACGCTCCGCTCCGAGGCGTCGCAGTCCGGGTATTAACATGTGAGACTCAGGCCGTATTCCTCCATGGTAATCCTGACCTGATATAGAAATACATGGAGCCGCACATTGCGCTCCTGAGTGCCGTCGGCAGTGCCGGGTATTAACATGCGAGACTCGGCCGTATTCCTCCATGTGTAATCCTGGCCTTATATAGAAATACATGGAGCCGCACGCTCCGCTCCCGAGTGCCGTCGGCAGTGCCGGGTATTAACATGCGAGACTCAGCCGTATTCCTCCATGGGTGATCCCGGCCTTGTATAGAAATACATGGAGCCGCACACTGCGCTCCCGAGGCCGTCGGCAGTGCCGGGTATTAACATGCGAGACTCGGCCGTATCCTCCATGTGTAATCCTGGCCTATATAGAAATACATGGAGCCGCACGCTCCGCTCCTGAGTGCCGTCGGCAGTGCCGGGTATTAACATGCGAGACTCAGCCGTATTCCTCCATGTGTGAATCCTGGCCTTATATAGAAATACATGGAGCCGCACGCTCCGCTCCCGAGGCCGTCGGCAGTGCCGGGTATTAACATGGAGACTCGGCCGTATTCCTCCATGGTGATCCCGACCTGTATAGAAATACATGGAGCCGCACATTGCGCTCCGAGGCCGTCGGCAGTGCCGGGTATTAACATGCGAGACTCAGCCGTATTCCTCCATGGTATCCGGCCTTATATAGAAATACATGGAGCCGCACGCTCCGCTCCCGAGTGCCGTCGGCAGTGCCGGGAAGTCAACATGTGAGAATCGGACGTATTCCTCCATGGGTGATCCCGGCCTTATATAGAAATACATGGAGCCGCACGCTCCGCTCCCGAGGCCGTCGGCAGTGCCGGGTATTAACATGTGAGACTCGGCCGTATTCCTCCATGTGTAATCCTGACCTGATATAGAAATACATGGAGCCGCACATTGCGCTCCTGAGTGCCGTCGGCAGTGCCGGGTATTAACATGCGAGACTCAGCCGTATTCCTCCATGGGTGATCCCGGCCTTATATAGAAATACATGGAGCCGCACGCTCCGCTCCCGAGTGCCGTCGGCAGTGCCGGGAAGTCACATGTGAGAATCGGACGTATTCCTCACATGTGTGATCCCGGCCTAACGAAGACCCCTTACGTTGCTACAGCTTTAATCACTGATAATAACTGTGCCGTACTGGAGCAATGCTGCAGTGTACAGCACAGGGAGACAACTCCTCTGAGGGTTTCAGAATACCCCAGACACCAACAGGCAATGCAGCGATGCTGGAGTCACTGATCACAGCTGATCTCTAAGGCTACGTCCACACGGTCAGTGACCGGCAGCACGTTGAACGCAGCACATGTCCGCTCCGGCTATTGAACGCCGGTGATTCCGCGTGTTTTCATTGAACCATGCAGAATCACCGCGTCCTATACATTGCACTGGTGATCTCTATCTACTCGCGTCTCCGCAGGATAACTAGACATGCTGCGGTCTAGATCTGGAAAGACATGCCGTATGTCCGCCTATGCAGGCAAGCCGGAGGCTTGAAAATCCCATCCACTATGCTGTAACATCTGGACGCTGCGGGTTGGACACTGCAGATGTGCACAGCGTCCAACCCGCAACGTTTACTGACCGTGGGAACATACCCTAAAGGAGCGAAGCTGGAGTGTATAGCATGGAGGACATCGCAGCAGCCTGAGCTTCTGATGAGACAAGTAGTGGTTTTACACAACCTTTGCGGGAGTCTGAGACACTGATTATAACTGTGCTTTAATAGAGCAGAGCTGCAGTATAAAGCATTGAGGAAAACACAGCAGCACTAGTCTTGGGTACTGCACAAGGTACTTTGCGGTCTTCGGGTCCCGGGGCCTCGTCGTGGTGCTGCATCGGCTCCAGCTGTACATTATAAGGACTATAATAATCAGGTGACTCACAGAACGGCAGCTGTGCAGAGCGCTACGTACCCGTCCGTCCCGTCACAGCCTGCAACAGAACAGAAACTTCAGCAGTCAAAATCCGCCTGGGCAGGAAGAGTTAGGCTATGTGCACACGTTGCGGATTTGTTGCGTTTCCGCAGTGTTTTTTTCCGCGCGGAAATGCTCCAAAAATGCAAGTGATTACTGAAGCAATGTTAATCAATGACAATCCAGAATTGTTGTGCACATGCTGCGGAAATTTCCGTCCATATTTGCAGCGTTTTATTTTCCGCAGCATGCCAGTTCTTTTTGCAGATCTGCAGCGTTTCTGCACCCATTAACTTCCATTGAATCAGTCAAATCTGGAGCAAAACCGCAGGTGTAAAAAGGTTTGCGGATTTGATGAGGATGTGCTGGCAACAACGCTGCAGAAAAGGAAATGATGTCAGAAGGAGGAAGAGTGCGTGGGTGGAGAATGTGTGTGTGGGCGGAGAATGTGTGTGGGTGGGCGGAGAATGTGTGTGGGTGGGCGGAGAATGTGTGTGTGGGCGGAGAATGTGTGTGTGGGCGGAGAATGTGTGTGTGTGGGCGGAGAATGTGTGTGTGTGGGCGGAGAATGTGTGTGTGGGCGGAGAGTGTGTGTGGGCCGAGAATGTGTGTGTGTGTGGGCCGAGAATGTGTGTGTGGGTGGAGAATGTGTGTGTGCGCGGAGAATGTGTGTGTGGGAGGAGAATGTGTGTGTGGGCGGAGAATGTGTGTGTGGGCGGAGAATGTGTGTGTGTGCGGAAAATTTGTGTGTGGGCGGAGAATGTGTGTGTGGGCAGAGAATGTGTGTGTGGCGGAGAATGTGTGTGTGGGCCGAGAATGTGTGTGTGCGCGCAAAATGTGTCCGTGGGGGAGAATGTGTGCGTGGGCGGAGAATGTGTGCGTGGGCGGAGAATGTGTGTGTGGGCGGAGAATGTGTGTGTGGGCGGAGAATGTGTGTGTGGGCGGAAAATATGTGCGTGTCTGTCTGCGGGTGTGTGCGGCTTTGTGTGGTAAGGCTACAGCCGGTAGTTTTGGTCACAGCGCTGCGGGATCATGTTGGCAGATGTCAGCATGATTCTGCAGCTGACTGTGACCCGCAGCGGTGACCTGCAGTAAAAAAGCAGGCGTGGGCTGATAAGACTACTCTCCCATCCGGCTATGTCTGGCGTTACTAATAACAGTGACAGCAGGTGCCGCTGATGGGAGAGTAGTATCATCTGCCGGCGCCTGTGCTCACAGTTTAAAAAAAAAAAGTAAAATTACATACATATTCATATAAAAATAAAAACCGATTATACTCATCTCACACCAAATCCCCAATGCCCTCGTCTCCTTGAAATAATGTAAAATAATAAACCAACATATACTCCCTGTCCGCCGTAGTCCAGGTAATCCGAGTGTCCCACGGCGATCTCACGTGTAGAGATCAGGAGATGTGACCGCTCTACCCGGCCGCCGCCGATACACTGATAGGAGATAATCGCTCCCGCACTGTATCCACTGCGCTGCCGTGAGAGTTCACCGGAGTTCATCAGCTCCGGTGCTCTCACTTACGGCAGTACCGATGCGTGCAAAAGTTCTCACACCGCGGTACTGCCGTAAGTGAGCGCACCGGAGCTGATCAGATGATGAACTCTGGTGAACTCTCACGCAGCGCAGTGATACACTGCGGGAGCGATTACTTCCTGTCAGTGTATCGCCGGAGGCCGGGTAGAGCGGTCACATCTCCCGATGTGACTTTTGTACACGTGAGATCACCGTGGGACATTTGGTAAGTGGACTACGTCGGACAGGATAGTATTGTGTTGATTTATTATTTTATTTTTGTTGCAGGAGACAAGGGCGTCGGGGATTAGGTGTTCAGTACGTATGGTAAATTTAGATTCAATAAAGGAGTCTGTGTGATTATTTCAAATAAAGGACTTTATTCTGGCTGTGTGTTTATTTACCACGTAACTATAGTATTAGTAATAGGGTGTCTTATTGACGCCTCTCCATTACTAACCTGTGGGCTTGATGTCACCTGACAATACAAAGGTGACATCAACTCCACAAATATTACCCCACTTGCCACCACTATAGAGCAAGTGAGAAGGGGGAGGCTAAGTGCCAGAATTGGCACATCTATAGTATGTGCCATTTCTGGGGCGACCGAAAGATGATGTTTTTAGTATGGGGGTGCCAATATCCATGGCCCTTCCCAGGCTATTAATATCAGCCCACAGCTGTCTGCCTAGCCATTGCTGTTTCGATTTTATAGGGGGACCCCATGTCAATTTATTTCTAGGGTTCCCATGTAAACTAGCCAGTAAAGGCTAAGCAAATATCTGTGAGCTGATATTAATAGCCTGGGAACCTTTATGGCTATTGCTCCTTCCCACAATATTAACATCAGCCTTCAGCCGTCAGCTTTCCCTCTGCTGGTTATGAAAATTACGTGGGAGCCCACATACTTTTAAAAAAAAAATACTTTGAAAATTAAACAGATATTGCGTTTCATGCAGATTTTGTGAGTGTGTCACTATTTAACTCTTTAGGTACCGTTTTATTAATGAGGGTATCTAGCTGACATCTGTTCGTTACTAAACCTCGGGCTTGTTATTACTTATATATACACACTATATATATATATATATATATATATATTATATATATATAATATAACACACACACACACACACACATATTCACTTACCGTATATACTCGGTATAAGCTGAGATTTTCAGCCCATTTTTTAAGGCTGAATGTACCCCTCTCAGCTTATACGCGAGTCATATACGCCAGGGGGTTGGCGGGGGAGGGGAGTGTCAGATCATGCTCACCCCCACTGGCGGTCTTTGCAGCCCCCGTTTTTCCCACGGTCTCAGGCTCCTTCCTTCAGCGGTCACGTGGTACTGCTCATTAAAGTCATGAATATGCGCATATTCATGACTTTAATGAACGGTACCACGTGACTGCTGTAGGAAGGAAGAGCTGTCGGAGACCGCGGGAGAAGAGCAGGGGCTGCAGAGATGCTCCAGGAGGGGTAAGTATATGCAATATTCACCTGTCCCCGGTCCACCGCTGCGCGCTACTGTGACCTCCGCGTCCTCTGGCTGTGATGTTCAGGCAAAGGGCGCGATGACGTAGTTAGTGCGCGCCGCGCCCTCTGCCTGAATGTCACTGACAGAGGACCCGGAAGACTGAGGGTGCGCAGTGGTGGAGCGAGGACAGGTGAATATAGTAGGTGTGGGGCCCTGAGCCAGCGGTGACACAGGCACCTAGCCCCCATAGCGCGCTGGTGTCCCCACCTGCTCAGGACACCGGCACCTAGCCCCCAGCAAGGAGAGGTGAGTATGTCTTTTATATTTTTTTTTTTGCAGCAGCAGCATATGGGGCATAATCTATGGAGCATTTTATGGGGGCATAATCTATGAAGCATCATATGGGGCATCTTATGGGGCATAATCTATGGAGCATCTTATGGGGCATAATCTATGGAGCATCATATGGGGGCACATCTATGGAGCATCATATGGGGGCATAATCTATGGAGCATCATATGAGGCATAAAATCTATGGAGCAGCATATGGGGCATAATCTATGGAGCATTTTATGGGGACATAATCTATGGAGCATTTTATGGGGCATATTCTATGGAGCATCTTATGGGTCAAACCTTTATGGAGCAGAAATATGGGGCATGTTATTCTATGGAGCATCTTATGGGCCAATATTAACCTTTGTGCAGCATTAATATGGGGTGTATTTTGTAAGGAGCATCTTATGGGGCCATCATGAACTGTATGGAGCATTATATGGGGCTCATGAATCAATATGGATATTCCAAAATATTTAACCTACTGAAGTCTCAATTAATTTTACTTTTATTGGTGTCTTTTTATTTTTGAAATTTACCAGTAGCTGCTGCATTTTCCACCTAGGCTTATACCAGTCAATAAGTTTTCCCATTTTTTATGTGGCAAAATTAGGGGGGGTCGGCTTATACTCGGGTCGGCTTATACACGAGTATATACAGTACATTTGTTTTGTGTGGTAAACATTATATTTGAACATGGTGTGTAATGATATTATGATCTTCAATGAGAATGAAATAGAAGAGGTTGAACAAGGAAAGGACATCACAATTCTTTTTTTTTTAATAATATATCTTTATTGGCTTACAAAAAAGTATACAAATCCGCATGAAAAACTGCATGAAATTCCGCATCAAAACCACGCAGAATTTCGACTGCGTTTTCTGCCAAGAGAGGCAGAAACCGCGCAGAAATTTCCACAAGCAAATCTGCAATGTGCGCACATAGCCTTAGAGCCGCAAGCCCCTCCATGGTACGGACCCCACTGCTTACCGTGAACAACTAACTCCGCAGACGCTGCGCTGCTCCCGCCACTGTTAGCCACCGAACAGGTGTAAACCCCAGCGTCCAGCTTACATGCTCCGCCAATCTCCAGGTAGTATACCCCAGCCTTGTCGTACATGTCATATCGCTCTCCGCTCTGCAGCTGAACATCGTCCTGCACAGGAAGGAAACAAAGTCACAACGTAACTCCACTCACCTCCAGAGCTGCAGTCACTATTCTGCTGTTAGATAGTGTCTTACTATCCCTCCCGAGTCACCTGCAGAAGGCCCGGGTGCAGTCACTATTCTGCTGTTACATCATGACTTATTCTCCAGTCACCTCCAGAGCTGCAGTCACTATTCTGCTGTTACATCGTCTCTTATTCCTCCAGTCACATCATGTCTTAACTTCCAGAGCTGCAGTCACTATTCTGCTGTTACAATGTGTCTTATCCTCTAGTCACCTCTAAAGCTGCAGAGCAGTCAGGTCACGGCTCACTCACCTTGCGCCATATGGCCGTTGGTTGCGGACGTCCTGTTATCTTGAATATTAATCTTCCAGTCTGAACCTTCTTTTACCACAACCCGAGTTGGGTTTTGTCACAAATTTAGGAGGACTCTCTCCCCAAATACCTGGCCGGTTCACTAATGCAGGGACAGCAAAATGGCTAATGGAGACAAATAAGATTTTCATGTGAAAGACAAGGGTTAAACCGGGTCTTCCCAGTCACCTCTAGAGCTGCAGTAACATTCTGCTGTTATATTGTGTCTTATCCTCCAGTCACCTCCAGAGCTGCAGTCACTTTTCTGCTCTTAGATCATGTCTTATCCTGCAGTCACCTCTAGAGCTGCAGTAACCATTCTGCTGTTATATGTGTCTTATCCTCCAGTCACCCCCAGAGCTGCAGTCACATTCTGCTGTTATATTGTGTCTTATCCTCCAGTTTACCTCCAGAGCTGCAGTCACTATTCTGCTCTTAGATCATGTCTTATCCTCCAGTCACCTCTAGAGCTGCAGTAACCTTTCTGCTGTTACATTGTGTCTTATCCTCCAGTCACCTCCAGAGCTGCAGTCACTATTCTGCTGTTAGATCATGTCTTATCCTCCAGTCACCTCTAGAGCTGCAGTAACCTTTCTGCTGTTACATTGTCTTATCCTCCAGTCACCCTCAGAGCTGCAGTCAGTTTTCTGCTGCTACATCGTGTCTTATCCTCCAGTATTTTGCCAGGCAGAACTATCATAGCGTCATGCGTATAATAATGTTTTATAGAAGAACAATTATAAATTGAGATAATGAACTGATGGAGAATAATACATCTTGAACGATTAGGCGGATCTTGAGAATTCTTCTCAGTAAATCTCAAGCCGGAGTTACGACTTGTGAAACTGGGTTTTGGAAAAAATTGAGTGACACCAATATGGCTGCCATGCGAGTGCTCGTCACCCACTTTCCTACAACCCTGCAGTCATATAAGGATAGAGCCGGAGTGGATGTGACGACCGCGGGGACTGGCGATCCCCGTGGGCGCTTTACTGGACATTTCACACCTTTCTTTAAAATTTCCAGGTTTGCATTTTCTGGGTTTTCTGGTAAGTGTCTCTTTATGACAAGTGACCGTTCCCTTATATACAGGCACCGCACCCGGCCGGATAGGCGCCGCCTGTGAGCTCTTCAGCGCCTCTCTAGGTGGCAGTGCCAGGAAGGTTTGTGTTGGTGACGCTCCAGCAGGACCCTATAGATTGTATAGGACACAGACACCACCGTCCCCTCCCTGCACCCGTGTCTGACACCTCCGTCATCCTCCCGACTCACCCCGCACTCCGGCTGCGCAAACTGTACTTCACGGCCGAGCTACCTGCAAAAGAAGAACACACATGGAGAAAGCGCTGCCGACAGAGCCGGATCAGAACCATCATTACATCCTGCCGGGTCAGTAAGGCAACATGGGAGTCTGGAAACCCTGAAAAATCCGTCAAGAGATAATAGAGTCCCCAGCAGGGCTGTCCTCCCATTGATCCAGGGCAGCCCTTTGGCAAAATACGGACCGAAAAAAACAAAGGGCAGAAATAGTGTCCCCCCGAGCCGCACTCAGCCCTCCCCATACTCTGCCCATCTGCCACCGTCACCACAGTCGGCATTCTCCGGGTGCCAACAGCGGTGAATACATTGGTGGAGGAGAAGCTGCAGAACCCTTCTTCCACCAATCAGTGTGTGATACAGCTGACGTGATGACGGAGAGTCGGTGCACCGGAGACAGGACGGGGGCAAGCGCTGGGGGAACGGGAGCGAGGCGAGAATGGGTTTTTTTTTCATTTATATGGAATTTTTATATACGTAAAATAGTAAGGCTAGTGGGGGCTCATACGTATATGGGAGGCTATGTGGGGGCTCATACTGTATATGGGAGGCTATGTGGGGCTCATACTGTATATGGGAGGCTAGTGGGGGCTCATACTGTAATGGAGGCTATGTGGGGGCTCATACTGTATATGGGAGGCTATGTGGGGGCTCATACTGTATATGGGGGGCTATGTGGGGCTCATACTGTATATGGGAGGCTATGTGGGGGCTCATACTGAAATTTTGGGAGGCTATGTGGGGCTCATACGTAATATAGTGAGGATATCGGGGTTTATACTGTATTTTGGAGGCTATGTGGGGGCTCATACTGTATATGGGAGGCTATGTGGGGCTCATACGTATATAGTGAGGATATCGGGGTTTTAAACGTATTTTGGAGGCTATGTGGGGCTCATACGTATATGGGGGGGCTATGTGGGGCTCAAACTGTATATAGTGAGGATATCGGGGTTTATACGTATTTTGGGGGCTATGTGAGGGCTCATTCTATTTATAGGAGGATATTTGGGGGCAAATACGTATATATGAGGATAATGGAGCTTATACTTATTTTTGTTGGGCCTCATACTGTATATGGAAGGCATGTGGGGTCACACTGTATATGGGAGAATATGTGGGGGCTCATGTTGTAATGGAAGGCAATGTGAGGGCTCATACTTTAAAATTGCAGGTTATATGGAGGCTCATACTGTATGTATTAGGCCATGTGGAGCTCATGCTGTATGTGGGTGGTCATACGTTATAAGGGACGGGGCTATACTTTTGTATGTGGGGGTTACTGTATAAGGGTTGTGGGGTCATGCTGTATATGGGAGGCTTTTTGGGGGCTTTTTATTTCGGACTAGGAGGGCGGAACAACAGCCGGGGGCCCAACACCCAATGTTGGTAACTGATGGGCAGATTCCCAAAATAACCACAACTAAGGCACCGTGGAGGCCCCCCGGGACCAGACCCCGTCACAGCCGAGAGAAACTACACCCAAAGGCAAAAGAGAAACTATCTGCCCCCGGGGAGATCCCCCAAAAAAAATAGGGAACCCCAAACAATAAAAGGCGGGTAGACATAGAAAGCACGAAAAAGACGAAAAAAATGAGCAAAGCGGGGCCAAAGCTGACTAAAAAGGATAGACAGGGGAGATTACTTTTTGCAACCCGAAACCCCCACAAAAATCCAACATTTGATTACAAAAATCTGAGCACACGTTCGCCACCCACTAAAACAGATTCGTGTTAACAAAAACCCAAACCGCAGCCGCTGAAAAAAAAGGAAAAAAAAAATGACAATAAAGCTGCAGATAAACGAGAGACCGCCCCCGGAGGGGACCGCTGACCTCCACAAAAGTGCAAAACAATGCAAAAAGCAAGCACAAAAAGAAAGCAAAAAATATCTTATCTAAGCGGAGAATTTTCAGGCAAACTCCACAAACTTCCAAATGAACCAGGAACCACAATTTAGACAAAAAATTTATCACCGGCAACCCTCATGGGGGGGAACCTCCTTATATCACCGTCCGTGATTCCCCGATTGCCATCCTCGCTGAAAGGTTAGTCGTCTGTAAACCCCCAGAGGGGCCCCTGCTCAAAAACCCCCTCTAAAACATTAAACAGGGGCCCTATTTTATTAGGAGGCTGTGGGGAGGTAACCTATATAGGAGGGGACGGGAATGTGGCTTTGCTGATTTTGGGGGCATATGGGGGGTCATATTGTAAAGGAGGGGAGGCAGGCTCTATTGTAGTAGAAAGGGAAAGGGGGTTTTTCTGTAATTTTGGGGCTATGTGGAGCTCTACTGTATACGTGGGCTTACACTTTTGGAGGCAAGGGGCTAAAACGTAAAGGGGGCTACGTGGTGGGCCCTATGTTTAAAAGGGGGGGTCAGCTATTTTAAAATTTTTTAATGGTAATGACAATTAATTTTATATTAATATAGCAGAAAATTTAAATTTCAGCCTCTGATTCGGGTCCACAAAGTCCGGCATCGTGCCCCCCGAAAAATGAATTGCACTTCGTTCCCGGGGGCATTTGCCAGGGTAAAAAAGATTTTTCAGGTATCATCGATTTGTCCTTTTGGCAATTGACAATTCCCGGTTCAAATTTTGGGGCACAAAGAACGTTGACCGTTTGGGGGGGTTTAGTTAGTTTACCCGCTTCCTGACCTACCTTGCGTTCCCCATTTTTTGGGAGCCACAAGCGCTTATTTTGGCCGCTCATTGCGGCGTCTTACCCCCCACGGTGATTTTGGGCATTGCGCCTCCCTCCTCTTTGGGCCTAAAAGTAATTTGCCCCCACGCCAGGGTCAGTCCTTTGGTGAGGCAGAAGTTCCTCTGCCTTGCTCCACATGCAGGCCCCTCGCCACAAGCGTGTCCGGCAAACCCCATGGACGGGGATCTGGAAACCGCCACCTGAAAAAAAACAACCGTTAGCGCCCCCAACCCCTTTGGGCAGGGGGTCGCCTGAAACCACCGTAACATAAAAGGGGTTAAAAAGCGCATAAAATCCATTCAAGGTCCCATAAAAAGTGCAGATCATGTTCAGGATCTCTGCTTCTGGAAGACTGTCGCAGGTGACCTGGTCACGCAGCGCAAGGCTCACACAGTTGGGCTGGAATTAAACCCTTTTCCTGTCTGCGTGGTGTCTAGTCCCAAATGCCGCCCCGATTTTCCCCGTGATGATATAAGAGATTCCCTATAGATGGCGCTAACTAACGTGGAACACGAGAGAGTGCAGCACACAAGATGCAAAAGCTGCAAATCACAGGAGAAAGGGGAAAAAAAGGGGTAACCACAAATATTTTTCCCCGGCAAAACACAGTGCGGGTTTTGAGTCTTCAAAGTGTACCCTTGGGCGGGGTATTGTTACTTACACACACCATTTTGGTTTGCATTTTGGGGAAATGGTTTCACAAAAAAATTCCCGGGGTTTGCTGATTTTCCATCCCCATGTATACAGAAAAATCGTTATGATCGCTGTCCTGACCTCGGTTGGATGAAGAAAACCCAATGAAAAAATCAATTACATATAACGATTACAGCATAACGGGATCAGAGCGCAGGCAAGAAAACCCCAACCAGCCCAGTACTGTAACATCGAAATACACATAGGAAAGAGAGGATACATAGGGTTACAGAGGAAAACAGAGGAACACAGAAAATAATAAAGGATACTAGAAGAAAACCAGGAAAACGAGAGGAAATAGGGATATACAGAGGACCACAAGGATATAGAGGAAACAGAGGAACATAAGGATATACAGAGGATACCGAGGGATACATAAGGTATACAGGGAACACGAGGGTACATAGAGTACACAAAGGGTCACAGGGGTACATAGGGAACACAGAAATACTAGAGGATATAAAAAAAAGGGATACACAAAAGGGTACATGGGTCCACAGGGAAAAGGGGAAAACAAGGGACAATAAGGGTACACAAAGGTCACAAAGATACACGGGTTAAAGAAATCATAGAGATACACAGAGGGGAAAACAAGGGAAATAAAATACACAGGGTCCCCAGAAATATACAAGGAACTGATGAACACAGGATCATAGATGATAACGAGGGCCATTGAGGATCACAAAGGAAAAAAAGAGGATATATAGGGATCATAGAGGATATAGAATAGCAGGGTACCTAGAGGAATTTTAATGATTCTAAGAAATAAAGGGCCAGAGAATACACAGAGGATCATAGAAATACACAAGGTCCCGTGTACCCCCCGTTTGCCCGTTAATCACGCTGCCATGGCGCTTGTTACAGAGCGGAGGGTGCGATTGTCGGCCCTTGGGGGGGCGCAGGGGGGACATCCCTCCCAAGCCCCTTTATCACGCGCCAGGGCCCATATTTAAAAGACAAGGGGCAGCTTCGCTCTTGGGCGAGCAGCAGGAGGTGAAAACCCCCCTAATAACGCTGCCATGGCGCTATTTACTTTAACGGGATGGGGAAAAACCTCGCACATTCCCGGCCCTGGCGTCCCTTATATTGGAAAATTGGACGCGGGCCTCGGCAGATTTCCATCTTTCCAAAGCTCGCTCAGCGCAGACGGAGCCGGGCCGGCGACGGGGTAGATTTGGGGGGCTCGTCCAACTCAAAAAAGACTTAATTGCTTTGTTTGGAAGAGACGGGAGCAACAAACGGCCCCGATAAAAAGTAACGACCTGCAAGCGGCGGCATCGACATCCAGAACGCCTGATAAAATTTGGGATGGGTTTTATACTTAGCTGTGTAGTGCGTAGTGACCTACAACGGGGGTAAGCAGCTTGTGATACGGAAAAAGCCAAAGACAACGTGTGGTGCGATCCAAAACCGCCTTCACAGACCACCACGAAAAGTCACAGGGCCTACCCCCCCGATTTCCGGGCCGCTGCCTTCAGAACCGGGGGTTCCCCGGGGCAAAATAAATGCTGGGCGCCCGGGCGGAAGGAGGGTTTTCGTGCGTCCGGCGGGGGGGGGGTCCTAAAAGATATTCAGGGGGGGCACCAGTTCCCTCCGCCATACTGATGCAGGAGAGAAGAAAACTAGTACACGGCTGAAACAACCTGCGACACAATGAGTAAGAGCCCTCAGTGACAAGGGGAAAAAGAGGGACTGAGCGAGGAGTAACGGGGGACCGAGAGGGATCTGAGGTGACCGGGAGGGTAAAAGGGGGGAGCAGAGGAAACATGGGGGATGAGCGGATGAAACAGGGGGCCCAAAGAGGGAACCTAAGAGCCCGAGTGGGAGTAACAGAGGGCCCCGAGGGGGGGGGGGGATACATGAGGGACTGACCGAGGAAAACAGGGGGAGCGAAGAAAAGAGGACGAGGGGAGATAACAGAGGGCCCAAGAGGGAAAACCCTAAGAGACCGGTGGAGAGTAACAGGGGGGACCGAGAGATACCGGGACTGAGCGAGGGAACGAGGGCCGAGGGGGAAACATGGGGCGCCCAAGGGGGATAACGAGGGACCGAGAGGAAAACGAGGGGCTGAGCGGGGATAACAGAGGGACCGAGGGGAAACAGAGGACGAGCGGAGGATAAAGAGGGACCGAGAGGAAACATGGGGGGCTGAGCAAGAATAAAAGGGACCAAGAGGGAAAAAAGACCGGGATTAACAGAGGGGGAGGGGGAACCCCTAAGGCCCAGCGGGGGTAAAGAGGGACCGAGAGGAACTAAGGGCCGATGAGGAGGGGGGACAGACGGGGAACTTAAGGACGACTGATGTAGCAGAGTGACTGACAGAGGAAAAGGGTGGAGTCACAAAAACCGAGAACAGGGGCCGGTACATGGGGAAAAACTAAAACCCTCAGCCCAGTTTTGATAGGGGACCCACATCACCAAAATTCTAAACTGTTTTCAGCGTTTTGGTAAAATGCAGCATAGGATCGTCACCGAGACTTGGCCGAGACCACCAAAGCAAACCTCGGGTGTAAAAAACTCGCACGCACTCCATGTAGTGCGCCCAAATTTTTTAAAAATTTGAGATCGCCTTTTCTGGGCGGCTGAGAGCGATTTTTTTACCCGGAGGGAACCATACCTGGCCCCTTCCAGGTGAAATCAGCCCACAGCGTCTGCATTGCATTTCTGGTTTTTATTTAGGGAGACCCCATCATTTTTTTGGGGTTCCCCCTTTTGTAGATAAAGGGAAAATTTTCACTGGGGGCTGATAATTTTAAAGGGGGAAGCTCCATGGGATTTCCCCCCAGGCTTAAACATCTGCCCCCGCACATGAATTGCCGGCTTTTATTTTATTTTTTATCTATTATCTATCTATCTAAATCTTCTAGGGTTTTTAAGAAATTTTTTTTAAAAAAAAATGTGAAGAATTCTCTATGTAAAAACTCAGTTAAAACGCATTGCAATTGGATGTAACAATGTTAGGTGTGAAAAATCGGTTTTTCCTCGCATGAAAAACCATACTCTCATCCCACTTTAGGAATAAAAAATGGACCGATTTTAAAATCGCTATGTAATTTGGCCAACAAGGACGGAAGGAAAAATTATGATAAGGGGGGCAGGTGACAGATGAGGGGTAGGGACACAGGGGTGTGAAGGCAGGGCACACGTAAGCCCTCGTGCTCCTGAACCCTGGGGTTCCGTCACCCGGTCAGGGGAAAAATGGCCGCTGCATCATCGCAGGTCACATCGGAGCCCAGCCTTCTTGGGCCGACAACCACCCTTCCCTGACAAAGTAAAGCATTTCTGGCGTGAGAAATGGCAGAAAATTCTCCACTCCACAAGAGGGAAAAATCCTAAGTGCCGCCCCGAATCCCGGTACCCCCCAAAAAACGGGCTGGACATTCAATTGGGTGTGTATCTAATCCGTCCCGTGTGATACTGTCTCTGGCTGTGTACAATCCTATCCCGTGTGTATGTCTGCTGGCCCTGTATCTAATCCCATCCTTTTTGATAGACTGCTGACCCGGGTTTTAATCCTATCCTGTGTGATACTGTCTGCTGACTGTGTATTAAACCTTCCTGTTTTTAAAACTGACTGCTGACACTGTACTAATCCCTTTCCGTGTGATACTGTCGCGAGCCTGTATCAATCCTATCCTTTTGTACTGAGCTGGCCTGATCTAATCCTACCTTGTGATATTGACTGCGAGCCCTGTATTAATCCTATCCTGTGTGATATTGACTGTGAGCCTGTATCAAACCGTCCTGGTTTAAACTATGCTGGAGGGTATCAAAAACCCACCGTGTGATCTGACGCTGGCTTGTATTTAAACCTACCTGTGTGATACGCTGCGAGCCGTGTACTAATCCTATCCTGTGTGAACTGTTGCTGAGCCGGTATCTAATCCTACCCGTGTGTATGACTGTGGGTGTTCTAATTATCCTGTTGTTTTCGTCGCGAGCCTGTATCTAATCCTATCCCCTGTGATATTGATCTGACCCTGTTCAATCCTGTCCGTGTAAAGATGGAGCCGGGTATTAATCCATCCGTTGATACGACTGTGGTGTGTATCTAATCCTATCCCCGGTGATATGTTGCTGACCGTGTATCTAATCCATCCTGTGTGAATTGATGCTGAGCCCCGTATCTAATCCCGCCTGTTGAAAAGATGTGAGGGGTATTTAAACTATCCGTGTGATACTACTGCTGAGGTTATTTAAACCCTTGTGTGATACTGTTGGAGCGGTATCTAATCCATCCCGTGTGATATGCTGCTGAGCCCCGTTTTAAAAAAAACCTGCCCCGTTGAAACGACTGCTGAGCGGGATCTAAT